>JBBBDQ010000249.1:4385000-4582500 GCA_037127315.1 Ascarosepion bandense
TATCGATAAAATAAGTAAACATAATATCTCTAGACATGTCTTCACATATAATATTAACAGGTTATCCCTTGAAATTATTCACGTGAACTAAATAAACGTGAAATAAATCCAAATTTATCAGTAATTAACCCGGATCGACACCCCAAATACTGTAATTTTAACAAATACGACGAATGCAGTTCGAATGTAAGAAGATACCACTTCATCATATTATATTTAGACAAAGAAAGATTTTTTATATTCATGGTGGCAAAAGGCGATTTGTTGCTGGTACGCTGTCAGTTTTTTAATTTCCTGTCGAATAATATCAAAAATCTATTACTCTAAGTGGATTAAATTCCGATTTCATGAGTATCCTATGTTTTTGGTGTCGATATTTGTGTCTACTACCGGCTACCTGAAGATCTCGGGAATATGTTAAGTTACAGAGATTTTCGAGCCTGAAATCCTGATATCTTGAGGTTATAAGGTTTTTTGAAAAATGGATGGCGGGAACACATGATTTAGCATGACGCCACTTTCACTATTCACAAAACAATAAATGCTGTGACGTTAACTTGAAAAATTTGGTCTCATCTTTGAATTAATAATTTTTAATACGTTCTAAATCAAAAATATAACTTTTATGTTCAAGAATACGATTTCGGAATTATTTTATCAGAAAAATATATATGGATTTATACTATCAGAGAATACTTTCAAATAGAGCCAAAGTTCTTAACTCCATGTCTGTAGTCTTATTTCAAACTGCAATTACACTTTCATAACGATTGGTCTTGATTGATCGCTATCATCTTCAGTTGCATCGAGTCTTTTCAGATCGAACAATTATCTCAAATAAAGATGAAAGTGTCGTGCGAATCGTCCCTTGTCTTGAGACGTTGCTCGTTATCGAGACTTTTCCATACATTGTTGATTGAAATAAGAAAACTTTTTCAACATTTGAAGTGTGAAACAGAATAGGCTCTATAGTCGATAATACTTTAAAATTGTTAATATAAAGAGAAAACAATACAAGATAAAGAAAACGTGCAGAGATATATTGAATCACTTCCTGAAATGTGAGCAAGTCTAACATATCAGAGATATACCTCCAGTAATAATTCATGAAGAAGCAGGCAGGAAAATTTCTTGGATCAATACATTGTCTTGCTTTTTTACAACAAAAGTCTATTATATTTCTTCTGAATAAAAAATATCTCATATATAGCTAGCTATGTAGTATGGGCTCAGCTATTCACAGTAGAATATTCAGCCAGTCAACGGCCTAATCTTAATAATAAGCATTTCCGTACAGAAAAATCTAGCATCAATTAGACAGTACGTCTTTTGGAAAAAAATTATTTAATATTTATTTTCAGACAAGATTTTAGGATAACATTCTTCTAATTGTGGTAAATATCATTGCTCTTTTCAGTTTGTAATAGTTTATTTTATTTCTTTTTAATCATTTATTTGATGCAGTAAGAATTATCAACATCATGATTGCGTCATTCTCTCTTGGAGTATAATGTACTAACCATTTTAGTTAATTGTCGCTCAATGGATGTGAACATTGTATTTGACACACGTCTTTAGTTATACTGCAGCATATGTCCACATTTTTAATAGAAGTGTAATCTTTACGGAAACTAACAGGTTTCACATCCTAAATTATTTTTTTCAATTACTAATTCAAATGTATGTATTATGTAGTAACTTCCGTTTGAATTTATAAGATGACAATAGTCATTGTTGTAGAATTTGCATCTAATAACCTAATCGTTGCTATTGCTGTTAGCAAAACTTTTCGATTGTTGTGATTTCAGTCACTCATTAGGTTAATCTCCATCCAACTAACCTACGGAGAATTTTGGACTGAAATCTTTATTTAATGTAGATTGGTTAGAGTACATTTAGGAATATCAACGACTAGTTCCTATTTTATGAAATAAATATTTTTAGAATAGGTTAAAAAAATAAAGGATATTAGAATCGATATCGTTTCAGATACTTATTTTTAATAATTATTTAGATATACAGATGAAGACCAGACAGGAGGTGGTCGCAATATTTAGCGACGAATGGTTTACTTATAAAGGTGTAAAATAGATTCTGATGAAAAGAATTTTCTAGCATGGAATTGTGAATTGATATTCATCGCAGATGCTTTAGCAGATTATTCAATAAAACCGTTCCAATGCATGTCAGTTGAAAAGGTGTTCGATGAATGTACACATTGTGATTCAAAAGAGTTTGACAATGAGTTTGATAGAAATAACGATCGATTACTTCAGGTGATCCTTGTTCATGAAAAATATTCTAGTTCTGCATGTGTATGATTCATTTTAATAAACATACCATGACATTATATGCATCTCTATCGTAAGGGTATTGGCCACTGTTTATAATAGTGTGAATGTTATTATACAGTAAATATGTACAGTAAATGTACAGTAAATAATGTGCGTTGTGGTGCATTGGATATCGGCTCGGAGCTAGAAATCGGGGAGCCGAGTTCGAATTCCAGCTGAATTCATTGCATTCACCTACGCGCAAATACACTTGGGAAAGGTATTAATCCGCCTATTCCTTCTAGTTATGGATTAAATAACAGGACAGATTGGATTCTATAGCCTTGGTCAGCAATCAGTCTCCCTCAGAAAGCAATGGCAACCTACTCCGGGATAATCTTCTGCCCAGTCAGTCATGTCTCTTTCGAGACATGATCGCCCAAGCGTGTATCACGTATGACACTCAACTGACTGACTGTAAATAAAAGCCTTAGGACAATAAATGTTATCTTTTATGAGGCATATTAACAGAAAATAAACAATTTAATTAAAGTAAAATTATTTGATTTACTCAACAAATGCTTGAACAATAAAAAACTATTTGTTACAAAAAATATTATTTAGTATTAATAGCTTTTGGCTTTGATCACAGCCTTCATTCTGTCAGGCATTGGCATCACAAACTTCTTCAATGTATCTAATGGTATCTCCTGGCCAGTCTGTCACAAAAAAGATTTGAAGTACGAGAAATGTCGTATATTAGGATACTGAGAATACAATGTTATAAATTAGTGAGCAACGAGAAAGTTATCACTAAAGTAGAAACCAAAAGTGAACTTATAGTTAACGTATGGGCAAGACTCTTCTTCATGTGCCATGTCCCTTCAGGATCTAGGTGTTCATGGACTTCTACTTATCTCTTTCTCTTGTCGCTCTCAATCATTTTTCTCTTCGTATCTCTTCTAAGCGCCGCCCCGTCAACCATTTCCTCAGACTTAACAAGTACAACTCGCACTGATTTTCGCTGTCTCTTCTTTCATTTATTCGACCTGTGAGTATGAAGTTTCCCAGGCCTTCCTTTCTCATTATGTGTCCCAGAAACATCATTAGCCTCTTCCTGATCGAGACACTAGAAATATTTAAATCACACAAGAAAAAAAGCTTATAAAGTAGCGGTTAGGATTTTAAGTTAGTACGTGACGACTATATTTACTAATCGAAAATTGAAAGGCTTAATACAAATCTTCAAGCCATCGCGTTTCTAAAAAATTTTAATTGTTTGTCTTGTGTATTTGAAGTTGTTTGTTTTGTGTATTTGAAGTTGTTTTTATGGCAATTTATGTGTGTTTTGCGGTTTCTTCCTCTTACAAGAAAAAATTGAACAAATATGTCAGTTCTGGTCATCACACACTCACATCGAACACAAGAAAGGAAAGGAAGAAGACGACGCATCAATATCGTATATATAGTAAGCAAATGAAATACTAACCATGGTTTAGGTGAGATAACAAAAAAAAAACAGTTTACTAAGAGCAAGAATTAAAAAAACAAGAAATTGTCGAGAGTCATGATTATCAACGATCTGAAAAGTCTCCGCATATATAACAATTATTTATGGTTATAAAAGGATAATCAAAACACTGGTATGTTATTCACATGGAATCTACTAAATATGTTTACATAATGGATATCAATTACTTTGCAAGACAGAATTTCACCTACCAACAGTAACATATTCTTTTTTATTGTTCCAGATGGGATACAAGATGCCGTTACATTCATGCCATTGATCTGCAACCCATTCTCCCTAGTGCTACCTCTTCGGATTGGTATAGTAATTTAGAATATGACTTTAGCTCATTTCAAGAATTACAATAGAATGTAAATGACAAGAGTTACAGAAAAGGAATACACGTAAACAGTAAGTAAATCGAACGCAAGGTCATCAGCAAAAAGAGCAGCAGAAAAAGGCAAATTCAGTTGGAGGATACTGAAATCAAGCAAGTAAAAAATTCAAATACCTGAGAGTTTTTCTAACAGAAGACGGAAAGAATGACAAAGGCGAATTTGCATGGCAAAGGGCGTATTCTATAAGTTGAGTATAGTATTAAGAGAGAGAAAGATCTCACTTGAGACAATGAAATATTACTGGATTGGTATAAAATGTCTGTGCTTTAATATGGCAGTCAATGCTGGACAATCTCATCAAAGACGAATAAAAAAATTGGAGCAACTAAAAGGATGTTTCTACAGAAGGACGCTGCGCATATCATGGATCGAGTATGTGAACAATATTGAGGTTTTGGAAAGGATGGAAACGAAAAGAAAATTTATGCTGAGCATCAGAAAGAGACATTTAAAGTTGCTGGGACATACAATGAGGAAGAAGTGTTTGGAGAATCCGATACAAAAAGCCAGATAAAAGGAAAGAGAGACAGGGGAAAGAAGTGTGTAACATACTGGACTGAGTAGGTGGTTGGCAGTGCGGGGTTGCGTGGTGTAACAGGCGAAAGCGTGCTAAGAGCTACCAGGGATAGGCAGACGTGGATGGACATGGTCGCATACTTTTTGAAAGGACATAGCACATACTAGAAGTAGATCGATCAGCAATAGGAAGTATATGGTGCTATGGTCTAGCATTTGCAAAAAGAATTTTATTTTATATTTAAAAATATATTAAAACATAACATTTTTGAAAGTTTTCCCATTATATTTGCATGGTCATTTTCCTTCATATCTTTATTTCTGATGTTCTATTATCCACCATGTAACACTAAAGAAAATTCAATAACTTGTTTTCTGAGTATAGACATTCAGAAACTATAGGTAAACCAGGGGGTTTATTACAATGGTATTTAGATCTAAAACTAAAATTAAAATAAGTTCTCATGTTTATACAAATGTAAAATTTAAATAAAGATATAATGCTAATCTATCCAATAATTTAAAGGAGACTTAAAGTTATGTTTCTATTTGCAATGGCACCAACCCCAGTACGAAAATAAACTATTTTTGCGCAAGTCTTTTGCAGCATTAAAATAAAATCAAGTTGCAATATCTTTATTAAGTAAAATTCGTCTGTTGTCTCAGCTATACTGGTAATTCTAAGTGGCACTCTTTGACCAGAATTTCCATTTCAGTAAGATTCTGAAATGATTATTATTGCGTGGAAGATTAGGATAATAGAATGGTATTTATTGTGTGGAGAAACAATGATAAAGAAAAGTCAGCTAAGTGGATTAGTAAGATTCATAGATAATAGTTTTATCTCAATGTCGGTGTTAATCCAGTTCATATCAGGGTAATGCAACGTTTGCGTTTCACGTCTGTTCATTTATTCGATAAAATCGCTGTTATTGCTATTAAAATTGGTTTGAATAATACACCGATACACACAAATATAGGCCAATGTATTAGACAATTATATATGTACATATGTCTATATAAATGGCCACAAATATATATATATATATATATATATATATATATATATATATAATCTCAAAAGATATATATACGTGTAAAGAAATAACATATATAACCATCCGTCCGTGCATACAAGTCAACCATCCGTCCGTGCATGGAGTACTGCTGCCATTTATGGTCAGGTGCCCCTGCCGTTCTCCTCAGTGTTCTTGACAAGCTCCAAAGGAGAGTCTGTAATGTGATAGGTGCTGATCTGGCGATTCGACTGCAGCCACTTTCCCATCGTCGAAATGTGGCCTCCCTCTGTCTCTTCTATAAATATTTTCATGGCTTCTGCTCGGATGAGCTTAAGTCACTGATGCCTCCTCAACAGGTGTTTACCCGTGCAAACAGACTGGCAACTGGGTCCCACCCATTCACAGTCAGGTTAGCCAAATGCAGACGACAATTCTACTCCAGCATCTTCCTCTCTCGCACTTCCCGCCTGTGGAACTCACTCCCGTATTCTTGCTTTCCTGACGGCTACAACCTCCAGAAATTTAAATGCAAAGTTAATACTCATCTACTAACCACTGGCCTCTAGCTCTCTCCCTCCCCTGTATAACCTTCCCTTTCTCTCTACCTATGTATCTGTCATCGCACCTTCTTTCTCAGCTTTCTATTGTTCCTTTCTAACTAGCTTGTACTCCTCACTGTTTTCTAATTAATCTTTTTACATTTATGTAACCCCCTGCGCATCAGTGGCGTTTCCGCCTTGCTCGGGGTGAAATGATTAAAAAATATATATATATATATATATACTGAGAAGCTGTGATACAGTGAAACAAATGTATCTGCGGATGACTATATGTATATATAGATAATGAAAGCATATATATATGATGCTATATACAGCTTAAAATATTATAGAGTGAGGAAATATTCACTTGCAGGACGGTTATACAGATTTGTGAGTGTCGGGTAGAATTTGTTTGAGTAGAACTTATTAGTCACCAGTAGAATATGTAAGTTATATGGTTAGTTTTATAAATCACTTAAACGTTTTTTCGGGGATACTAATAATTGATAAGACGCTCGGTTTATTTTTTCTGATTTTCTTATTTATTTTTGCTTGTCGTTGGGAATATTCGAGAAATCCCCTTAAAAGCATCTACTCATTTATGCTTGGACTTCAGAAATAAATAAAACTCCATCCCAGTGTTATATATATATATATATATATATATATAAACAGTAACGTTCCAAATGTACAAGGCCATGACCATAGGTTAAATTAGGTATTAAGTTACAATTTTCTGGGCTAAATTTAATAAAATTTAGCATTTTACCTACAAAGAAGAAAGACCATACTGCTAATAGTGTGGCAACACTAATCATGTCAAAAGTAAGTGCTATTTTTTTAAATATGCTTTGAATGTGCGCAAAAATGACACAAGGCAGTAATGTGTAAGGAGGAAAAAGTCTCGAAATCCGAGAAGAATAAATACAGTTGTATCTAAGAAAGTTATAAAGGATTTCAGTACAAGAAGGTACGTCGACATCAAATTAAATGGTCAAAATAACACTTGTTTGCAAGATACCGGAAGTGACATTTCTACAATTGATGAAAATACCTGGAGAAAAATAGGTCGACCTGAGTTGCAGAATACTAAGAAAATTGCGAGAGACATTTCGGGTAACAAATTAAAATTCAACGGTGGATTTTTTGCAAAAGTAGCATTTGACGGCAAAATCCACAAAAGTAAAATCTATGTGATTTTAGGAAAAAAATCAAATTTATTTGGCATTGATTTGATTGTGTTATATAATTTAATATATAATAAGTCCATGAAGATGTTTTGTAAAATAATAAATGCGTCAAATGTAGGAAAGTCTAAACAGACAGAAGAATTTATGAAAGACTTGAAGAAGGAATTTACTGAAGTCTTTGTGGATGAAATTGGTTGTTGTACGTAGACTGAAATGTAGTTTGGGTCATCCGGGTATATCCAGAATGAAATCATTAATAGGAAGTTATGTATACTGGCCTAGGATGGACCAGGACATTGAAGATTTGGTGAAGCACTGTAAAGTGTGTCAGTTAACAGCAAAATCACCACCTATAAAAACGTAGCCGTGGCCTAATACGGATGTGCCGTTGTCACAAATTCATGTGGACTATGCAAGACCATTAAAGAAAGACTATTGACTAATCATTGTGGATAGCTATTCTAAATAGCCTGAAGTGTATAGATGTAAGCACCCGATAGCGACAAATACAATGAAGGCGTTAAATGAAGTATTTAGCCGTCTAGGGGTACCAAACACAATTGTGAGTGACAACGGTACCATGTTTACGGGATCTGATTTTAAACGTTATTGTGATTCATTAGCAATGGAACACATAACAACACCTACATATAATCCGAGATCGAACGGTCAGGCAGAAAGCTTTGTCGATACGTTCAAAAGAGCAATGAGAAAAACAGGTGGCATCGACACCAAAGACAAAAATATCCAAACATTTCTGATGTTTTGCAGAATTAACTCCAAATCAGAACCTTAATGGAAATTTGTCGCCTGCAGGGGTCATGTACGCAAGAAAGATTAGATTAATTTTTGATCGGTTATTACCAAAGGAAAAGAAAAATAAGACCTTCATAAAAAAAACTCGGGTATGAAATATTTCAAAGAAAGGGGATAAAGTTTTCTTTAACAATTATCGACCTGGAAAGTGTTTTTGGGAAGACGGTGTAGTAAGTCGAAGAATCGAGAGAGTGATCTATATAATTCAAGGACAGAAATGTGTCTGTAAAAGACACGTAAATCAATTAAGACCCAAAAATTTTGACACTGTTAACAATGATCAAGAGTTACCGATGGTGCTATTGAATGATATGTTCCAAATGAAACCACCCACTAATGTTGGAGTACCGATGTAAGTAAATGCTGATTCTTCCTGAAAGTGAGGACCCAACGAGAAGAAGTAATAGAAAAAGAAAGAAAACGAAACGGCTATGTCCAAATCCTAAAAGAGAAAAATATTGAGCAAAATTCTAAGAAGAATTTAGCTCGGGGGAATGTATTGTAGTGGAACATCCTTGTCATACTCTAGTCTATAAAGGACGATGACTAGCGATACGAGGAGAAGCAAACGTCTTAGGATGACTGCTCTATAACACTGTCAGATCGCTGCCTTCGGGTAGAGGGCGCTCTCTGCTTCCGAGCAGAGAGTACAAACCCAGTCGTAGCTTCGCCGAAGTGTAGAGTCACGACTCGGTAATGATAGAGAGACATTTTTGGCCCGGCTATATGGCCGGGAATACCCACTATAAAATGACCATGTGTCAAATCTGGCCTTGCGTGGGAAGGCTAGTAAATACCGAATCAAACGTCTTAGGCGAAGACATTCTCTATTTGATAGTTTATTCCACTTCTACTCGTTGATTGCTATTCTGTATATTATTGTTAATTGTACCTTAGTACAATAAATCCGTTATATCGTATTGCTGTGTCGAGTATCATTATTCCACTAAACTTATACTGATATTCCTTTCCGGGATATATCACATCTATTGGCATCTAGCAGCTGTCCTGCAGCCCACTGGATTCAAAACTAATTTCTGCAAGTGGATCATCCTTCTGTATCTTCCCCCTGTGATGTGGTGCAGGTCAACAGAAGTCGGTCGGACGCTTTTGCGATTTCTCGGTCGGTTCGTCTGGGTTGCCCGTTTGCTGGCTAAATGTCAAGGCGTGCAGTCCACCCTAATGTGGACACTGACTAGAAATTGATCTGATGTTCCTAGAAGAGTAAATTTCTTGCAAAGAATTTATCAGGGCAGGGTGTTAAAAGGAGATAAAATCCGTTTGTCTGATAACCACCGTGACTTGAACGTGGTTGATTTCTTCGATGATCTCCGTTAGTTTATAGGCGATCGAGAAATGCCCTCAATATCTGCATTCATAGGTTTTTTCCAGGTCGACTAATCACATTTTTGGGTAGATATTGACGTCAGCAGAGATATGAGTGCTAACCGAGTGTAATTCAGTAAGTATGTTAAAAATCCTCTCAGATATTCAATCGAAAATTGCTATCAATTCGACCTTAGGGTAATAGAGACGAATAAATGTTGACGGCTGGATAAGCGCCACTCAGAAGCACATACACGGGAGACGAGGGTCATCACCTCTATTTTTGGGTACATGCCACAAGGAAACATGTGATACTTTTGATGTGATATTCTTTCTGGTTGAATTTGCCTATTTTGTCAATTTTCATTTTAATCGATTTCATGTTTCTATTGTTTGGAGGAAGATTAATAGGAAGTAATGCAGGTACACGCGCAAGTGCACCAAGCAAATATAAGATGAACTGAATTATTTAGAGAGACAACCAAAACAATTAAATTCATCGTGGTACAGGAGACTAATGCACTATCCAGCAACCATTTACGAAATTGCAGTAAAATATCTCTAATTATATACACCTGTTGATAGGATAACCGCCTTTAAGATACTCGATGTTTCCGATCCATTCATAGTTGGAGGCTAATGCAAAAGTCCAGAAGACATATCCCTGCCTCACCTTTAAGGAAAGGACAAGTAACCTCTTGAGAATAGATAGACGAGGAACTTCGAGTGTGCAGGTTTTGTCTACTCAGATTTCAAGTCAATAGGGCCCATCCATGTGAGATAAATATATTGTACCAGCCTGAAACGCATAGTTCCAAACTAATCTCAATCATATACATATAAACATTATGACTGAAATTCACATTTGGAGAAAGAACCGATAAAGGTTGTTCGAGGTGGGTTTGCCTATCCAAACTATATCTCAGTTAATATTGTCCAAAGTGTTACTTGGGTTGGGTCAGGTATAGAAAATATATCAATTTGCTCTAACCAACAAGTTCGCAGGTTTTCCAATTCATATATTAGCTTGAAGGATATTTAAGTTTGACATTCTTATTAAGGTCTGGGCTGTGCAAACTTTAAATGTGAGAATAATTAAGTTTGATGCGGAAGTATTGGCGTCAGTTTTTTGTGTTTAGAATATTCGGATCCTAGAGGAAGATTTTAAAAAGCTTTCGTTTACAGTATTTGGTTTCAAATTACGTTTGAACCTCTGCTGAAAATATCGAAAGACTTTGGTTTTAGAATTATGACACCATTTAAGAGCAGACAGCCGATGAAAAAATGATTAAGAACCAGATATTCGAGGTGGGGGTGCAAAAATAAAAATAAAAAGCGGAGTGAGAACGATGGGGCAGGTTGCAAACTGGAAGTGTGAAACAGCTATAAAGTTTAACGTTATAATTCCAAATATTCATTTTTTATTTTCTGTATAGATATCAAGAAAACTCACTGAAAAATATGCAAGAAAAATTACATATTGAGTCATCAGGAATTTACATTAATGTGTAAATAATTATTACATATGCTTGTCGAACATTATACAAATAAAACGGCCCTTACCCCAAGCAAGGCAGCAAAGCCCCTAAAACGCAAGGGGTTATAGGATGTAGAAAAATAGGAACAAAAACATTAATAGTAAACAAAAAGAAAAAAGAGTAATCAGGAGAACAATACACAGCAACAAGCAATATTGATTTTAAGATTTTGCAGATTGAAGTTAGATGGAATGCATGGACGTGATTCCCACAAGCGAGATGTACCGAAAAAGAAACAGTTAGCATAGAAATTACGGATAGATCTATTCAGCTCAACTCTAAATTGAGGGTTCTCGGGTTTAGTTTATTATTGCGCTTATATTCATAAATTCCAGTTAGCAAAGTGAAGATCTGGTCGAAAGTGCTAATATAAATTTGTTTTATTAAAAAGGCTAAGAAAGTCAACTTTACAGCGCTGGCTAAGTGAAAGAAGCAGAGGGAACAAATCAGGACAAATAGTTTTGTTGATTCTTTTTTGCATTTTATAAGATCCACAAAAATAAATTTTTTAGAGGCACCGGACTATATGTAGAAACAATATTCTAAGCATGGACGAATAGTAAACTTATAGATATGTTAGAATACTTATATATAGAGAGAGAAATTGCCTCCACTACATACTTCATATTAGCTGAAAGCATTAACCCGAAAGGGGATCCGACCAAGAACTGTCCTTGAAGATAGGATTATCCAGGCTAATGGAAAGCATGGAGGAGGTATCTCAGATGATTAATGCTCATCAAATGTTTAGTTTAGGGCGCTTTAAATGACAAGTTATTTTTCCGCAGTAAACGATAGTTATGAGGTCGTTTTAGACATAACTTCCACGTTGATTGATGTAATGATCAGCTTTTCTATCGAGGCATGTGTAAGCACATCTGCATTAATGGCATTAAGTATTAAACTGGCTGTTTTTTCTTGATTCTTTTTACAATAGTGGTTATCTGCACATAAACTTGTAAAATTAAAAAAGAAACGATGATTGCAATGGCGATATCAACCACACTACTTTTAGTGGTAAAAAGTCTAACATGGCGAAATTATATCTTGAAGATCAAAGTATCGCTAACTAAAGTTAGACATCATTTATTTATATTCGGTAACGAATCCATGTGTATATTCTCTTGTCTTAATGTTAGCAATGAATAATTTTGAATATTTTTTTTGATTGTCTATAGTTATTTTTTTAATTACTTTACTGAATATGTGTATATATATATATATATATATATATACATATATATATATATATATGTGTGTATATATATGTGTGTATATATATGTGTGTGTGTGTGTTTGTTTTATCGATCTGTTTCTGTATAACTTACATATTCTATTTTGTATGCAGAAACACACGCGTGCAGACATAAATACACGAACGCAGTCGCAATGCTCAGATATATATGTTGATATTTTGTCTCTCATCATAAGAAGCGAATATTGCAGTATTGTAATAGATGAGAAAAGTTCCCGCGAACAGCCTATGCGTTTTTTCTTTTTGTCAAAGTAGATTACTGTGGACGGTTAGTGTAGGTACATATTGCATGAAACCCTACTTTATAAAGGCCTAGCATTTAATTCTCCCAAATTGAAAATATCATTCATCGATGTCTGTTGAATGTTCACGGTGACGTTAAATGTTGATATATGTAGAGGTAGATGATGGGGAATAGAGTACGACAGTGTTGAAAGTTAAATGCCTGACAATCGACGTGCTAAGTTTGTTGGAAATGTGCGTTCATCTAAGAGATTTAATGAGATTTACACGCAATTCGGTTTGTGATGAAATCTTTCAGGACAAGTTTGTTTATTATTTTGGTTTTTATCAGCAACGATCGCATATACACTTGGTGAGAAGAATGAAATAATAGTCAGTCTAATACCAGACAAAAAACGTGAACAGAGGCATTACTGTCAGACCACACTTTTGGTGGGATCAATGGTACATACACATGCATAGGAAAACATTGTACATATAATTACTATTGCGGATATACAAGAAAACGACACAATATTAAATATTAAAAGAAGCAAAATATTTTTCTACCCTAATGACTGTACGTGATGTATAGGTATATCTTAATCCTTGGAGTTCTCAAAAACTAAATCGGTCTTTTGTTGCTTTAATTAACCTTTTATCCTCATTTTAGACCCTGTACTTAATTTCACTATAGAGTGTAATTTGATATCCAAGTCAAGTCTCTCGCGAGATCCAATACGTTCATAGAATTGGTGAATTTGAGAAATACGTTAATTCCAAAATATTAGAACTCTTGTCCAAAATCCTGCTTCAAATAAAATATTCTCAGTTTACATTAACAATCGTAGGACAACATATGCCCTGGCCTGCACTTTGTAATATTTCATCATTTGACCTTATAGTACCTCGATGTGTGCAGCATCTATGATTACAAGTGAAGAGATATTCTTTTGATAACCCTGACCAACATCAAAGCACAAATGACACATCACAAACAATATTACTTGAATTGTCTGAAATTAATCACCAAATTTATTAAAGTCTAATATCCGATGTTAATCAAACGAGTGTATTCAAATAAAAAAGACACAACTGGGCTTCCGTAATATGACCATCAGATTATTTCACTACATAAAAATGAACGCGGTTTGCGACACCAGGTACATTTAAAACGTAAGTTTAATACATCTAATTATAGACGAAATATTTGAACATTGTACCTGACGCTATATATATATATATATATATATATATATATATATATATATATATATGACAGTTTTCGTTTGAATGCATATATATGACATTCGTGTGCATATATATACCTGTATATGAAATATGTGTGCGTATAAATTTATATATATATAAATGACATACGGCTGCTTGCATATATATATATATATATACACACACACACACACATACACACACACACACACACACACACACACACACACATATATATATATATATATATCTATATATATATATATATATATATATATCAATGACATATGTATAATATGTTTGGATACGAATACTAATATAGTATCTGTGTCACATCACGTTTTGCATTACTTCACCCAACGCTTTTAGCCATTTCATTGTGTCCTTGCGAATTTGTGAGTTAGGGTTAGGGTTAGGGTTAGGGTTGTGAGTTCTATATTGTGGCTATATAGAGGGAATAGAAATTATTGCGGTGACTTACTGAAACGAAACCTACTCAATCTGGCATGTCAATAAATATCATGGGATATGGAATTAAACCAATCTACCATCGAGGACTGAAAGAATTTGCTTCTAAATTCCAACGTATATCGCCTGAAGAATATCAAAGAAAACAATCAATGTGTATATTTCAATAAAGTCTAGGTCTGTTAAAGCACTTCTATTACTTCATGTCATTATATATATATATATATATATATATATATATATATATATATATATGAAAAAAAGCAAAATCTTTAGACCAAAATGGAAAAATTCTTTGTGACATGATACTTTCTACTAAAACTTTTTCGGTCGAGCTGTGTTGGTATTATTTTTACTTATCATGGCCAGGAACGAGACGCGGTGGTAATATATATATATATATATATATATATATATATATATATATATATACGTATAAGAAAAATTAAGTCAGACACGTTATTTCATGTCTTTATTTTACAAAGGATTTTACACGTGTAAGAAGAAAGCTTATGATGGTTCACCTTAAATTACGCTTATACTTCCGATTTACCATGAAATAATGTGTCTGCCTTAATTTTTCTTATATTTGAGAAATCTCCTACCACTGTATGTGCAGGATACGCCATTTGATTTTTCTATACCCACACTACATACTGGTGTATATATATATTCATGTGCAGATTCGATTATTTTAATCCATACTTCTGTAATTACACTTTATTACAAAACACTTCTGTTTGCTGTAACCCATACATTTGTTTACGCAGCTTTACACAAATAGATATACGCTGCATACCCGATCTATCAAAAGGCGCCAATGGCTGACATTTTCTGTCTCTCAAGTTTTTTGGATTGAAAAATCCTTTAAGCACTCTTCCCCGAGGAACAACTTTTTTGTCAGGTTTATTTTGAATATTAGTGTACGTTTTTACAATTTTTAGTTTGACTAATCATTTATAAATTCCACAAATGAAAGATCAATCTCCTGAATAGTTAATTTGATGGAAAATATTTTTTTGGAGTTTAGTAATGGTATATTATTAATGCCAAACATTTTCAACTTATCTCACTACCCTTTGTTGTTGTGTAACAGTACTGCTATTAGAGAGGGGCATTCATTTAACCTGTGGGCTTTCGTGGTGAGATGCGTTTTTGCTGGAAATAATTGGATACAGGTTTTTCCTGCCTAGGAGTTGTACTGTGAACAAAATATCATATACTTGTAGGATAAGACACCTTGCTATTCCAAGTGATCTATCAATAAATCAATGGCAATGAAAACTTTTGTGATCTAAACAATTACCGTAGACGAATACAACTGGAATCTTTTAAAATTATTTCTAATTATAAAGACCTCAGCTAATATAAGATTTTATACAAAAATGAGTTTAACCCTGCCGTCATAATTGTCGGCGAAATGCTTGAGAGGATTTTAAATGTATTTTTATTCTTCATTACGGGACAACATAATTATTGAAAATTAATTAAATGAACGCACTGTTAAAGAGCAAACACGCAGCAAGAGCTTTCGTAACAGAGTCGATGCTGCCTCGCTATTGTATATATATATATATATATATATATATATATATATATATATATATTAACTGTCTTTATTACAATAGGGAGGATTAGAGTTTGCATAATTTCGTCTCATATGAAGCGAAATTACTCAACCAGAAAATATTTTGCGTAAGTTTATTACTTCAACTCAAAAACATCAGCAATTATTGTTTTATTACTGTTTACTGTGCAGCAGTTGTCATACAGATCATACCGGTATGGCAGAAATACCTCCCACTTCATAGTAACACAGTAGCCAGCGGAAAACATGGTTACCAAATATCTTGTCATATGAGTATTATCCCTTGGAAATGGATGTGAGAGCGATATCTGCTGCACCATTTCTAAACTCTTTCTTCACTCGATTAAAAACATTCGTTTATGAAATAAGGATAGTTAACATAAATATAGCTATCATTTTTTATTTCATATTATGCTAATATTTAAAGCTTTAAAATTATTCTCAAACTTTTCCACCATTAGTATATATACGGTTTTTGATCTGATGATATTTCTATTTTGCTTACATAGTCAATCGATTTGTGAGCAGTACTAGATTGGCGGCAGGGTATAATTTACATATGCCTTGATATAACTGTAAGTTATATGTTAGTTTTCCCGCGCTTCATTTTGTAGAATTCTATCGGCTTTTGGTTTTGCTCTTAATTTTGCGTTTCAAAAATGTAAATGAGTTAACAATAATTACAATTCAGTCGTCTTAATTTCTATTATTATTATTGTTTTTGAAACTTATTGATGTTTTATGTTTCACACGCCCCTTAGTGGAATTGTTGCCTTGGTTTGGGTGAAATGATGAAAGGACTTACATGAGAGAGAGAGAGAGAGAGAGAGAGAGAGAGAGAGAGAGAGAGAGAGAGAGAGAAATATCAAGATTCCCTGGACAAAAAAAAAATCACGTATTATACAATAAAATTTTCATAGGGAACAAAAGGCTTATTGATACGTATTTGAACATATGTTATTTACCAGGAAAATATTTTCTCTGAGAATCAGTAGAAATACTCTATAATCATTTAGTATATGCATTAAAAGATGTATTCAGCAACAAATATATTGCACCGATTTGATATTTCTTATCGTAAATACTGAGACGATGATTAATCATTATTAATTTTTTTCTATTAACTGCAGAATAATTACCATCGTTGCTATCGTTACAAAATTCCCACTGTTGTAAATTCCTGTCCTGTCCAAATGTTTATCTTCGTACATGTTCTTCTTCTTCTATATGCCCTGTCCCTTCAGGACGTAGGCGATCATAGTTCTCCACGTCTCCTTATCCCTTGTGGCTCTTAGTATGTTTGGTCCTGTTCTCCTGGCAACCCCCGTTCCGTCATCCACCTGATCAGACCCTGCAAATATGTTATCCGCTGCCTTCCTCTGGCTCTCCTTCCTTCTATCTGACCAGTCATTATCAGGTTCTCCAGTGTTAACTTTCTTTAAATTTAGAACTAAAAGGCATAATCAAATCTCGAAATATCGTTCTTTGAAATTAGAACTAAACCCTTTATCTAACTCACGAAGAAAATCAATTTCTCTCATTATTTTTTCCATATTGCATACTATTTAATATAAATGTCTTATCAACTTATAAGTAGAGAGTCACATAGAACCGAAGATTTAATCGTTTTGTAAAAAATGTTTTTAATCATTTCACTCCAAACAGTGCAGAACCACAGCTAGTTTTCGAGAGGCCAGGAAGGCGCAGTTTATTGCTCTCACACTGATTTGCATCAGATCGACTCGGTATTTGTCATTACATTTCCTTGTCTTTAGCTGTTTCAGTTTCTTGGATTGACTGGTTACAAAATTTGGGGGAAAGGTTGATATGAGTGTTGTTATGTACATATCTGAAATATATCTTAAACATGGTTCACAGAATAGGTGTAAAATGAAAATATTCCGTTAATATATTCTTCTACGCGAATAATGGTTGCAAATAAATGAACTTCAACTATGAAATTATATATATATATATATATATATATATATATATATATATATTGTATCTAGGCAGAACATAATTTATAAACATATATTCTTAAATATAACTGACAATGAGAGTCTTTTATGTTTAATCATGAGCCGTTCTAAACATTGAATTTTAGCTTAAATTTCATGTGAAAATAAAGAAAAAACTGTCAAACATTTGAATATTTTTTATTATGATTTTTCTGATATTCGGTTACAGTTACCGTTTAATAGCAACGTTTTCTGTCGCACAATATCATCTTTCATGGTGGAGGTCTTTATGTTAAATTCTCTGTAATCTCTCTGAAGATGGCTGATGTGAGCCAAAAGCTTAGAAACTGCATAATAAATATATCCAAATGTTGGACAGTTTTTGTCTATTTTCACCTGAAATTAACGGGTCATTAAAAATAGTAGACATTCATTGTCTGTTATATTTAACAATACATGTTTAGAACACACACACACAGACACACACACACATATAGATAGATAGATAGATAGATAGATAAACTAAAAAAAATATTCTATGTTGGAATTTTTATGATACATGACTTAGACTCAATTTTTTGTTTTTAATTTCATAAAAAAATTAATATGTGCGTATGATTTGCCAAATAATGAGAATACATGATATAGACATTGCCCAAATTAATAAAAGTATATCTTTGAAATTTATTAAGAGAAATGAAAAAAGTTGTTGGTTATTAAATTACATTTCTATCCTTTTATAATCTTCCAAATTCTGGATTTGTTTTTATTGTATTGGAGGATAAAAATTTCCGTTGCGAAGAAGCCATTGATTTGGGAAAAGAAAAACTTAAAACGTTATTTAAAAAAACACCTATAGATAATTTTGTTTTGATTAAAAATAAAATATGTGTGTGTGTCTTGCATACACGCTAGTGCTTATAAATTTGCAGTTATAATAGTGGTTGCTATAAAATGCTCTGCTCTGAATTAATTGAAAATTAATCTCAATTGTTCATTAGTTCCGATTTTGTGAAATAGATTGCTTCAATAACTCTTCAGTATTCCTCCTACTTACGCATGCACACGTGTGTCACAGGTAATTTTATCGGCCTCCGTGCGGAAATGACTTTCTTGCAACTGATTATTTATATGCGTATCGAAAACTTTACTAGGACAGCAAATCCAATCGTTCTAAAGTTCCCAAACTTCTCTGCGTCTATAAATCTTAAGTTACATATATATATATATATATATATATATATATATATATATATATATATATATATGTGTGTGCGTGTGTGTGTGTGTGTGTGTGTTTGTGTGTGTGTGTGATGACATATAATTGTGTAAAAATATGCAAATTATGAATTGAATACTTGTGTATATACAAACCCCCTATTATCACTAACGCACTAACCACGGCAAGGCTGACAAAGATCTGTGCCTGTCGATTAGCTGGCGGCACACGGGTTAAGTCATATTATTCATAGGTTGATATATTCATAATAATTACGCTTGTGTTGAACTTTCTCGACAGATTCACTGTGATATTAGACATTTTAGCTCGCCAATATTCTCCTTTCCTTCACCCGGCAAATGTCAGAAAGTTCAAGTATCTCACTGAATCATTGATTCGGTATAAACGTCTGTCCACATTCCGACACGAATCTCTCTTCTTATACAATCATATCTGAATTTAGTTACGATCACATATAATATTTCGTCCTCTAAACTATAGTGGTTCTTCCTACAGCTGCACCGTTAACGGTCTCTACTTGTATTTACAGATGATAATTTCAGTTTAAGAAATGTATGTCGTTAGTGGCTTTGGAATCGACTTGGCAGTTTGTTGATTTCAACATTTTCCTTATAATATTTCTATTTTATATAATCGCAAATAGTGGTATTGCTTTATGTTTCCCGAAGTTATATTTGCAAATTCAAAACTATAATTTGTTGAAATGATTGTGGCTAGTGGAAACAACTTGCGAGGACTGTGAGTGTGTATATACTTAAGTACAGTATGCTAATATAAACAAATCCGAACTTCCTTTGAAAGTATACGTATCTCACTCTTACATATATATATATATATATATATGGTTAACTGCATGGAATGAACAAACAATATATCTAATTTATCTCATTAAGCATTATTTTCAATTGATACTTCTATTTGAGTCGATATTCTATTTTTAATAAAAGAATATATACTTAGGATAATATTTGTTAGAAAAATATTTATCATTTGGTAGGATTCAAACCTGGGGCCGCTAGCAACATCGAGGAAGAAATCAATTGATCTGATGCGTTTTAGATTATGAAGAAGTTCAGTCTAAACGTAACTAAATCCATCCTTATAAATATAAACGTTTAAAATTAAAGTTTGGAAAGAAGATTACATCTGGCACAACAAACTCACCCTCAAAAAATCTGATTCTATATAGATACTGTTACTATTGTCCATGACTGCATTCATCAAGTCGTCGCTTTTGTTAGTGCTGTTTGGTTGAAGCCTTGCTGTCATTTTGCTTTATTTATGGCTCTCATGAAGGTGCCAGATATGCATAGATTCCTTCAGACATATTCCTCACTAATATCATTCTAAAACTTTGATATTATTTTATCAATTTCTATTATTATGAAAGTATTTATACAAACTACGCTTAACATAAAAGATATCAGGTGCATCTAATATTCCCTTTCTCTTCAGGTAATAATTTTATTAGGTGAGCTTGGATATTAGATATAGTTGATAATTCGGTTCATGATTGTACTAGATGCATTTAGCGTGATAATCTTGAATTGACTGCATGTTGTCTTATTTTGTTTTAGGGTTGCTTTTCTAGTCAATTGTCTAATATCAGTGACAATGAAATTTCAAGTCTTGTAAAGAATAATTCATTAGTACCGCCGGTATTATTTTCATAAACAGTAGCTCTCGGCTACCCGTCTTCCCAACTGAAGAGATCATGCATTTTCAAGATGTTCGGAACAGCTTTAATCTTTGTACATTTTGAAGTAGAAACCATTATCTCAGTTGAATAAAGCATGTTCTGGCAAGTGGTTAAAGGTCAATGGAACAATGCGCTACGGAAAGGAAGCAGAAAAAATTCGCTTTTACAAATGAAACGTTTCATTGCTGCGTTAGAGGGGAGGGTGTCATGCAGCATGACGAGTGGCAGTTCCTTTGTACAACAAAAATACTTCTCAAAGCGTTTGATGACTCTGAAAAGAATTCATTCGTCGACCATCCAGTTGAGTTAGCTCTATTACTAGAGCCAAATGATCCATCTCGCATAAAGTTCTCCTTCAAAAACTTTCTGTAAAAGATTTAGGACAAGTGCGGGAAAAGCACACATGAGAGAAAAAGCACCATATTCTTATTAAAGGGTCAGATGAAAATAGTGTAATTCCTTTCCTTTTTAAGGAAGTGTCATTTTGGATGTGAAAAATGAATATACTGAAAAACAGAATGTTAGATACATGAATAGCTAGATATAGACATCTGATTTCTTCTTCAAGTGCCGTGTCCCTTCGGGATGTAGGTGATCATTGACTTCCACTTGGCTCTGTTTATGTCATTCTCAATATTTTTCCTTGTATTTCTTTCAAACAACGCTCCCCCATCCATTTGCTGATAACAAACATGTATGTCTCGTGCTACTTTCTCCTTCCTGTTTCTCCTTTATCCAACCGTCTTCTAATTTTCAAATTCTCCAGAACCTATCTTCCTCATTACCTCTCCCAGCAACCTCATTTATCTCTTTCTGAAATAAGTATGGGTTTTCTAATCGTTTCCATCCTTTCTAACAATTCATAGTTGCACACGTACTTTTTCCATTGTATCTTAAGTATTCTTTGGTAAACCAACATTTCTGCTGCCTCGAGCATCTACACTAAGTTCAGGCGAATGAGTGACATGATGGGAGGTGCGAACAATTAAAACGCTAACAATTTTTTTGGAATTGAATTGGCAATTAATTTTTAAAGTAACTTTGACGATTTTCTTTGGATTATGTTAAATTTATTATATGACATAAATTAATTTAAATGTATTTTTCTTTATTATTCTTGAAATTGCCGATTTTGTGTATTAAAACAAATTTAAGCATAGTTGTTCATTATCATAACATTATTTTAAAAAACGTGATCATTTTTTCTGTCTTTCGTAAATAAATAGAAAACATTAAAAAATGAAATTATAATATATATATATATATATATATATATATATATATATATATATATACCTGTATACATGCATGTTTTTAGATTTGGATGTCTATACATATTATGGTGCATATCTCTACAGTTACGAATATATACTCTTTGGACGCTGGCACGAAAAACTAAAAAACAATAGGTGTTTCCAGTCAAAGCGAAACCGTAGACTGAAAAAAAAAGAATGAACGAATGTAAGTCAAATTTTGATTATCTGGTATCGATATCAAATTTTCTGCACTATTGTAAGAACCGCAATCTTGAAACTTCTGAATATCGTTTATTATGTCTTTGTCTATGAGTGTGTCAAATTTGATTAAAATCGGACCACTCATTCTATAACCCGATTTTTTCGATTATCGATTTTCGACACAAAACCTAGCTATGAACACTCGCAGACACTTATATTACAACTGTGTAAATTTTCAAGAAAATTGGTTCAGCCGTTTCGGAGTCTATAGGTAACGGATACACACGCACACAGACACACACACAAAGTTCCATTTATAAATGAGTTTATTAGATTCATTAAATCTTTATATAGGTTTTATAGTTATATATGGTGACTGAAACGAAATTCTTAATTTTAATTAATTAATAAATTTCTAGAAATTCATCCAATTTTAAAGTGTTTAGCATTTGGTTTTATATATAATTCTATATGACAGCAGATTACTGACGCATTCTTAAGCCATCCAGGAACAAGTCACGTTTGAAATAGATAAAGTAATTCAATCCTCAACTTCTTCCAAAGATTAAATTTTTTTTAGAGGTTTTACATTAACTAATCTTCAAAGAATAAATTCACCGTGACTTATATCTGGACAACTCATTGGACACTCATATATCAACTAAGGATTTAGATTTCATTAACCATGTATATATATATATATATATATATATATATATATATACTTAGGAGTAGTACAAACGAATGCTTTTAGAGTTCACTGTTTGTAGTGATTTACTCTAAGAGTGCTCGAAACTGAGTAGAGCATTTTATGACTTTTTTCACTGCCAGGAAACGTGCTAATAATATAGTATCGAAATAACGTTTCTTGTGCTGCAATAACCTGCTTTTATTAATATCTTACAATAAAAATATTATCTCATATATATATATATATATATATATATATATATATATATATATATATATATATATATATTTATATTGGATTCTCTATAATGATGCTAGCGGTCAACCCGGTGTTCGGTGTGAGAGTTTGAACCAATTCAGCATTCATAATTGCCCCGAACACTTTACGAAAAACCAGTAAAAAGCTGATGGAACGATAATTAGAAGTGTCTGGGTGTTCTCCAGATTTTTTAAATGGAGGATCCTAAGAGAAGGACATCCAGCAGGTAGGAAAGAAGCCTAGAGACAGTAGTTTTAGTGTACGGAGATGACATATTGTAGTTCAGAGGCACATATCTTCAACACAATGACTGGTAGTCAGTTACCTTCTCTCGCCTTATGTGAGTCAAGCTTTAAAATTATGTTAAAGACCAGTGATTGAGTAATGTGTACATCACTGAGTTTAGCCTCCGTTCTAGGTAAGACATCAGGTGAAGACAACCCAGACAAATCAAATGCCGAGTTGATAGAAAATCTACGAGGAAAGAACTCAAATCCATTAATTAAAGTGTGGATTGTGGGCTTGCATTCATTAGAATTAGCAGAAAAAAATTATGGTCAGCCGCGTGGCTCTGATTAGGCCGGAAGAAATGATTCCTGTGGATATAGCGGCGGAGCAAGCAGGAGGGAACCAGGGACAAGAATGGGGTTTATATATATATATATATATTGGGGAGCAAAATATCTTTGAATATTTTTTTCATGAATACTGCCGACATGGTTGATTTAATTTTTTTTAAAGAATTTCTAGGATTTGAACATTTCATTTAAAGATTGTCTATATTTTGTATCGATTCAAATGATTTTCTCTACTTATATAGCTATTTATTATGCTTTTTATGTTCGCTTTTGTTATTTTTCTCATGTTTTGACAGTTAAGTAGTAATTTATTTTGCTGAAGCAAAATACAGTGTTACTTCATAGTTCTTAGGTGCTGCGCTCGACTAGAAATCGAGTGGCATAATTTGTATAACATGAACAAGAAACGAACAATAAAAACAAAACCTTTCCATACTTAATTTCCACTATTAAATCACGTACAATTGATGATAGGGAAAATATTATTTTTATATGTAGTGCCTCTCTAATAGCGAGATGTTTTTGATACTGTTATTTATATAGAATTCATGTGTTTTTTTTATCAGAATCTTTCTTAACGGTCTATGTAAATTACGGGTTAATAAATGTTTTTAAGGCTTTTTGGTTCGATAAGTGATGTATGTATTTGTTAGTTCAATATAGTTAATTTATTTATGACAGGAATCATAGCTTTTGTACTGGGTATTGAAATTCGATATCTATATTAGACATCGCTTGTTTAGATTTGACTTTTTTTTATTAATGAGAACAAGTTTACCCATTTGAGGTTTTATATATAAAGTGGCACGCATAAGTATTGGATACATGATATTTTCGGTTATAACTAGTTTAAGTTCGCCATTTGCCTGATTATTGTTAAGTAATATTTCGTAAATTTGTTTTAGTTGTATGTGGAAAGAAAATTAAAACTCATAGTTGAATCCATATTGATTATCAAAGTTCAAAATTACCCTACGCAAAAGTATTGGATACCTCAATTTTATATTTTGTTGCATAGCCTCTGTTTTGTTTCACTGCGTCCAGTTGCTTACTATAGTTGGACAAAGGTTTTCCAAACTGATCCACCGTTACTTTACTCCATTCTTTCTTGCATAATTTTTCTAATTGCTTTATATTTTGTAGACTCTGCTTCACATTATTTCACAAATTCCCAATTTGATTCAAGTCAGCAGACTGACTTGGCTAATTGAGAGTAGTAATATTTTTATTTTCAAACCATTCCTTTATAAATTTTGCGGTATGTTTGGGATGGTTGTCTTGTTAAAGCACGAAATTTCAACCATGTCCTAAAAAAGATTGCAGATTTCTGTATGTTCTTCTCTAGAATCTCCCTGTACATGCTACCATTCATTCTACCATGGATAACTTGTAACTCACAAGTGCCCTTGGATGAAAAGCATCCCCATATCTTAATGAAACCACCCCAAAACTTAACTGTGGGGATGGTATTGTGCTTGTTCGAGGCAGTGCAAATTTTTGGCCAAACACTTGTCGCTGTGTTCTTTCCGAATACTTCAACTTCCGTTTCATCCGACCAGCTTATATTTTCCTTAAACTGCATACCTTTTTTTCATAAGTTTCGAGAAAATTTAATCGGTCTTTGACATGTTTGGTTTTCAGTAAAGGCACTTTTCTTGGTGATCTTAAATAAAAGCCTGTACGATATAGAGCTCTGCTGTTACTATCCTTACTTTCATTAATTCCAGCACCCTCAAGATCACTTTTAATTTCAGAAAGAATAATGAAGGTTTTTTTTGCATATTTCTGCCTATCCACCTAGAAGTCCCCTCATTTATTTTTCTTGGTCTCCCATTTCTTGGAATGTTTGCTGCACCGTCACCATACTTCTTATACTTTCTGATAATATTTCCTACTGTATTTAGTGCTAAATTCATTTCTTTGCTAATTTTTTGGTAACCTTGTTCTCCTTTGTGACGTTCAAAGATTATGTCTAGCATAATTCTAGATAATTATTTGGTTTTTGCCATTTTTAATCCTTGAATTGCAGAATGCACATCAAAGAGTCAGAAGATTAGTAGGACTATCTTGTAAGCAATTGTGTGCTTCTCTGATTGGTCAGAGAGAAAATTGCTATATTAACGAAAATTTGAATATATAATGTGTTTCAAAATACAAAGTTTTGATTGGAAATTCGAAAAAGTGTCATGTATTCAATATTTTTGCAAAGGGTAATTTCGAACTTTTGATAAAAAAATAGATTCAACCATGAGTTTTAAATTTTCCTTCCACGTACAACTAAAACAACTTCACGAGATATTACTTACAAAATATCAGGCAAAATGGCGAACATAAACAAAAAATAACATGTATCCAATACTCATGCGTGTAACATATATATATATATATATATATATATATATATATATATATATATGAAGAGATAGAGTGAGAAAGAGAGAGAGAGAGAGACATGAAAGGAGTGAATCACAAGTAACGCATTACATACTCAAAGTATACCAGCAGACAGTACTTCCAAACATTGCTTCATCATCTATCTAACAGGAGAAAGGGTGTCAAGGTCTTCACGTGTTTTGAAGCTGTTGAAGGCCATGATCACCTACGTCCTGAAGAGACACGGCACATAGAAGTACTGCCCGGCGATCTCTCTGGAATATTCAAAGCAATCATTTCAAACTGTTCTGATATCATAGAGGATTCGGAAAGGTTTAGAATTTGTCATTACGAATGTCTGCAACCCGAAAAAATTACTCAGATGCTTGTGATTAGAGAATATTTAACGGTTTTGTTATTGACAGAAATGCAGTGGTCTGGTCAAGAATGTGGTTACTGAAAGATACTGTGAATGGCAACAGAACGCTGCAGCCTAAAACACACAGAAGAACACAATCATGGCTGTCAAATAATTTCTGCTACCACTTCTCACCTTACTTCTGAGCAACTAACACCCCATTTTATAACCCCTTTCAAAGATTAGCTGCAAAACGACAAAACTGTATGTCCAAAAATGAACTGAATGCAAGGGTTATGAAAGCATTCACAAACATATAAAAGAAGAGAGTCTCGAAGTAATGCATGAGATTTCGAGTTCGGCTGGAGGTTTTGGTTGAAGACAATGGTGATTATATTTTAAAAAATTACTCTTTACTATTTCAAGATATTTTGTATAATTTTTTAAATATATCTGTTAAAATCAGTTTTCAATATTATTCTATTTTTTTTTTGCATAATTTAAACGACAATTAATAGAGTCCATGTGTATATTGTGATATATATATATATATATATATATATATATATATATATTTATATATATATTACAGAAATTATATATATATATATATATATATATATAAGCAAGTTTCGTTAAAATTCGTTAAATTCCGTAATATATATATATATATATATATATATATATATATATATATTACGGAAATTAACGAATTTTCACGAAACTTGCTGATATATATATATATATATATATATATATATATATATTAATTTTTGTATATATATAAATATATATATATATATATATATATATATATATATATATTACGGAAATTAACCAATTCTAACCAAACTTGGTTATAAAATATAACATTATAACTTGGTTATAAAAATAATGTCCAAATAATTCATTACAAATATATATATATATATATATATATATATATATATATATATATATATATATATTGAAATGATTTGTTTGAACATTGTTTCTGATCTATACTCCTATTAAAATTTTAATCAAACTCTATTATATGTTTATTTAGGATACATTTTTGTTGCAAAAATGAGTGTCATTCTTAACAAAAAATTATGGGAAATAATCAGGCCCGTGGAAATAAATATATAATACTGTTTTTATTATAAAAAAGAAAATCTACTTAAATATGAGTCTCGATCAAAAATAATGTGAAAAAAATCGTTTCAAATTGTCGGTTGTTTAAAGATCATTACCTTATATCTACATATACATAGATATGATATATCTATGAACATAATATATTATAATTTAATATTTTCAAAACATATGTTGGAAATATTTCAAATATGAAATAGTAACCTATCTATTTGAAATTTTATGTTTGACTTGGGTTTGACACCAAATTTTACACTCAAAACCATAGAAGCAACTATATAAATTTCAACTAACTGACCTTAAAATTTATATGTATGTAATATACGAGAAAAATATATATAATCTGTAACAACGCATATTCTCGTCACATAAAGTGGCGTATGATGCACATATGTTTCATTGAATTTTGGCTTTCAGATCACATATACATTAAGTATAACAGATAAAATTAGTGAGAATGAAGTATTCATGTAACAGATATATATATATATATATATATATATATATATATATATATATATATAAAACATATTTATGCATGGAATTCTATATAGTATATATATAAAGATATAGATATGCATGTATATATATAAATATATAGGTTTGTGTGTGTGTCTCTTCTACTTTTAAGTAAAGCAACTTTTGTGGCGCCATCATTTTTTCTCAGGAAAAAGACACCATTTAAAATGCAAAGAAGGTACTTACGAATGACATCTTCCGATAAAAACCAAGGCACTTACCTACAAATAGAGAGTGAAAGGAAAAAATAGATTTTACACGTCGATGCTCTGTTGAGTAATTCTTCGTACAGAAGTTTTTCAAGCACTTACTGATTCTCATTTGCATATGTGCACAAAAACACACACACGCATACATACATACATACATACATATATACATACAAACACAGTTACATGTATATTAAAACCAAAAGAGAAAAACAGATAGGGTGTTAAGTATGAGAAACACATAAAAGCTTTCAGTCACAAGTACAGGGAGAGATACGAAAGCAAAGGTTGACGCCTTTGCTTACAAAAATATTGGAATTTTAAAAGAAAGTTCGATATTGTCAGTCACAGATTTATTATATTCATAAATCCACAGAGAAACACGTTTAGAAAATCCATTAATCACCCAACCAATACACAAAATGAAATCTGCTAAATTTTATCAACACAAAATTTTATATATCTTTATAAATACGTTTCAGACCTGTTCTTTTCCTTATTTTAAAGTCTCTTCTCTCTCTCTCTCACAGACACACAGACACACACACAAACATATATATATATATGTGTGTGTGTGTGAGAGAGAGAGAGAGAGAGAGAGAGAGACAGAGACAGAGAGAGAGAGAATTGTAAATGTATTTTTAATGAGGTACTCAAAGTTTTTTGGGCCGCTCAAAGAGAATTATGATATATATATTTATATATTTATGAATGATTTTTTTTGTAAAAAAAAATTTCTCTGATTTTATTTTGTCACGTTTGTCCGTTGAACCGGCTCCATCTGAGAAATTATTATATTTTTAAGGTAACTTTTTTAATGAATAAAATTGTATATTTACAACCGTTTTTACCATTGCACACACATTATATATATATATATATATATATATATATATATATATATATATACACTTGATTATGTGCATGCACGCCTTATAGTTAAATGAATCATCATTTAGTATGGGCTAGTATACTTTACACCATTTATAGAACTGCACACGTCCGTTGAAATTACAAGTAACGTAATTAGTGAATTCATAGTGTACCCACGTAACAAGTACATTTAAAATGTAGCTGATTGAACAACGGTCAACCGATAAATGATTTCCGATTATAGAAATACAAATCAGTTTTCGTATAGACAATTTCTCTCAATTGTCACCGTCTAAAATTTGCAAGTTTCAAACAGAATATGTGAATACGAAATACAAGCACTGGGGACGCCAAATTCTAAAACATCAAGACATCCATTTGCGCGAACTGCTGAAAGCAGCACGTCATATCATATAATGCCCAATTCAAAGCGGTTCAAGAGACGCCAATTAAATGTTAATATCCGTACTCCTCGGGAATTGATTTCCATGTGTTTTTTGTCGAATAGCAATGTAAGCATTGTAGCTACCATGGTATATTTAATTACGTTTTACCTGGACCAGACAAGCTGACGACCGGGCATGACATGTTTAAATTCGAACGTATTTTTGTAGGACCCGAATATTTTTATTATTTTACCCTGAAGAAGACAAAAACTTTTCTAGTACTAAAGGGTTTAGTGCGTGTGATAGATAGGGAGAGCTCAATAAAATAAGTGTATTCAAGCGGACAGAAACCGTCGACTGGCAATGTCTTTTTTTAAGATCGTAGTTTATATAAAAATTCTCTGTGACTTGCTACAATGTGAAGCGAGGGGAAGAGAAACTTCTAACACAGAATTTACGGTTAAAACGAGCATTTTCAAAATAAACTCATCATACTTAACTGATAATCATGTAGTGCACTCAATTTCATGAAGTTGATGTAATTAAGATAAAAATTCAAAAGGAAAATTCACATAAATATTAGTTTTAAGGTGATTTTGCACGTTTACTCTTAGGCTTAACATTACAGAATGTGAGAGCTAGTCTTAGAAATCTGGGAGCGAAAAGCATGTTGATTATTCAAACGTGGTTATCGATTTTGTACAATTTTGAAGTCATATCTCAAAAGTAGAGGTCACTGGTAATGTTTCTCTTTTGGCTATATAAAGATGTGTACGCGAATTCTATCTGCGCTCAATACGCAAATGCATGGTACGAAATCTCTTTTTTAAAGCTACAAAATGAAATAAATACAACAGTAAAAACAGCATGAAAAAACTATTTAAAATGGTTAAAAATGGCCGAAAGCATTTGGGACAATGAAAATGATAGAAAATCTCTCTACTCTCTGAGTCCCGAAAAATAGGAAAGACTCGAATATTTAAGGAAAACCTAAAAGAAACTTAACTAAATCTTCCTTATCGGAAATATTGAACGAAAGATATATGTAAATTTTGTTTGAAGATCAACACATTAAACATAATTTCGGTTTATTTTCTTTCGTGGGATATCAAATGAGCACTTTGGTTTTGTTTTTAATGTTCAACTTTAAATGCCTTTAAATTTCCCATTAAAACATTCATAAACAAACCACGCATAAACCAGAATGGCATCCCTAAATATCAAAATATACTTACATCGTACTGATGATAGCTATTATTATATATGCACTGCTTACAATAACGGAAAAACATAAGTCATTTTTAAAGCAATAATCTCGAAGACTAATGTGGATTTGTTCATTTTTTAAAAGAATTATTTCATGTTAAATTGCAACTGATTCAAAGTAAATATATGAAAAGCAGCAATTCAATTTCAACCTTGTCGTCGTTCTTTTAAGGAAACAAACATATTAAATAAAATATACAATTTAATTAAAAAAGAATTTTGCTTAAACAAAGCACTCGTTATTCTCGAGTTAATGCAAAACATTATTTCTATAATCTGTTCTCATATTATTTATGATTTTAAATACATTTCGGCCGTTGAACGCTCTGTTTTTGTTCAGGTACTCTAGCCATATTTGAACGCACAACTGTTTTGGTTAATCACTAGAACTATACAATATTTTGTTCCAGTGACTTGACCAAATTGTTTTATCTACATGGCGCTTAGTAAATAAAAATTTTGGGTAGTTCCCGTTAAATGACCCACAAAGTTGTGACTTCAGTTCCTGGGTAAAACATTGATGAACAAATAAATTAAAAAACTAAGTTAAAGAGAGAAAAGTCATCCGGAAGTGGCTTGGTTCCTGGAAAGAGAACACTGTATCAAAGTGATCTAAATATACAGTTTGATTCAAAATTGTAGTTGTCTGAAGAAGGCCAGAGCGTACAACAATGGAAACATTGCAAATGACGAAAACCATCGGACGGTACAGTGCAATATTATGTAAATACCTAATGTCAGGCAAGTAGAATATTTCTAGTATGAACACGCTTATGCTTTTTACGTCATTAGAACAGATTCATAAGTACATAGGAATAGGAATGTCTTCAGACTTTTGAGCTGATACTATTGACAAGTGTCAAATACCTATATAAACCTACATCTCTTAACTACATATATTGATGTATTGTGAAGTGTATATAGAAATATTTTTGAATAATTCTTTACATAATCTGGACGGTTTGAATAGTTGTCATCTTCTTGAATATTTGAAAAGACAAGAACTAGAAAAATTGCCATGCAATTTTCTCAAGTATTCATATTTCTGTCTAAAATGAATACATGCATAAGATAGATTTTTGATCAAGGAATTCTGTAGTTTTCGTGGTATAACATTATCGATCTAATCATTTTAAGTGAGCAAATGTCACCATCTCGTGTTTTACAGTTTTACAGAGAAGTGAACATTGACTTCAATTTGGAGGACATCAAAACTTATGTATTTTAATCCTTGACATTTCACAAATGCACACTGATGCATGCACATGCAAATCCGTGCAATCTCTATTTGTTCAGGCATGCGCAAGGAACTGCTTTAACTGCGCATGCTTGCAACATGCACTCCATACTGGATTTTCATAGATAATACAGCACGTGAATGCGAACAGATTTATTCATATTAGCGGAATGAATTTCGAATACGAAAACTTTGACTTACTCTATATATTTTGTTTTCCTATTTTTGAATATGAAAACTTAGTATATTTTCTTTTTATCAAACTTTTGTAATAAAAAATGAAACTTTAGTTTTCTTCACGTATATCACAGTTCTCAGAGAAATCCAGCTTGTGATTTTACCTATTTTGCTATATATTTCGAACAGTAAGTAATATTGGAGATTACATTTTCAGAAATAATAGTAGTAACTGTAATAATTATATATATATATATATATATATATATATATATATATATATATATATATACAAAATAGATGAGGAATAAGAAGGCCGTTGTTACAGACATAATAGATTGAACAGAATCTATGGAATACGAAAAAGTTTTTTTCTTTAAGTCAATACGGGTGATACACGCTTTGGGCGGTCATGTCTCCAAAGGTACATGGATGACTAGTTAGAAAATGGTAGGTTTCCATGCCTTTCTGCATAGGCTGGCTGCCACCCAAGGCTATAGAACACAATATGTACTGTTATTTAACCGGTAACTGTTAGGAAAAGATGGTAAATGTGCGTAAGTGAATGCAAGGAATTCAACTGGAATTCGAACTCTAAATGATCTTACATAAGACAAGGTAATCCCTTTATTTATCGGTAAACGCAATCTATTCGCATCGTGTATATATATATATATATATATATATATATATATATATATATATATATATATATTCTTTTGTGTACGTGTTCACTTGATGGTACTGATGCCAAACGGTTCGGGTTATCTGAGTCTAAGCCGGTTTCCTAACCAGGAATTTTTGGTGTGTATGTGGATACGCGACTAAGTTTCATAACAATACTTGTTAAATACTACTACGCATTTCATGAAAGCAGCTGTCATCTAGCATAAGGTTTAATGATAAAGATATATTTGTTTTCCCCAGTTCTGCATGGTGCTGGATTTCTTGCCTTCTGGCAGGTATACAATTGGATGGGTAACACATTGTTGCAATTCATCGGAGACTTAGCATAATTCTGTGACGAGCACGACGCAAAAATAAGCAGCATTGTGACAGTTAACCTCCACCTTTTATCCACTGGGTAATATTTCCTTAAGGACGCATGGACCAGTTAATGTAAACGTTGGATAGTTTCAGTGACTTAATCCAAAGTGTTGTGAGTTCAATACTAGGCTATAGCAGTGGTGAACAAGTACCTTAGAGAATCTAGTTAAAGGGAGAAAACTCATCAATACCAAAAAAGTCTTCGCACAAGAAATGAAGATGATATACCATAGTTATTGTGATGAAAGTTTCGGTTCGAAATTTCTGTCACATGGAGAAGTCTGGAGAGTACAACGGACAAAACGTCGTACAACTGGGTACAAAAGACCAAATAATGTCAGTCAGTCAGTTAAGTGCCATACGCTTGGGCGATCATGTCTCGAAAGAGACATGACTGACTGGGCAGAAGATCACCCCGCAGTAGGTTGCTATTGCTTTCTGCGGTAGACTGGTTGCCGACCAAGTCTATAGAATCCAATCTGTCCTGTTACTTAACTCATAACTGGAGGAAAGAGACGGATTAATACCTTTCCCAAAGGTATTTGCGCGTAAGTGAAAGCAATGAATTCAGCTCGAATTCGAACTCGACTACACGATTTCTCTTTCCGAGCCGATATCCACTGCGCCACACCGCACATCCTAATAATGTAAATGGTGTAAATAGTACCCCACCTAAAAAATAAAGACATGTCCTTAATACTAGTACTCTAGATTCAGATATTTATAGATGAAAAAATGAAATTTACGATTATGCATTTAAAATCAAATTAATCTTTGATCGACTGTCAAAATTTTCATAAATATCAAATTAAAAAATTATAATAATTAAAATATTATGCGAAATGCAGAGATAGAAATATTTTTTTTTAAATCATTAGGAGAAACAAAGTTTGTAAAACAAGTTTAAAAGAAAAAATTTATATAAAATAATAAACAAAGAAATTCAACGTAATAAATTAAATTTAAATATTAGAAAAGTTTAGCAAAACTTTGCTAAAAAATTTGATAGTTGAATGAAAAAAAAAACGAATTAATACCGTTAATAATAATAAAACGAAAGAAAGAAAAAGCAGAGTATTTTACACAGAGAATGATAATAAAATATAGTAAATCCTTGACACCAATTCTCGTGTTTAGTAAAATTTATTGCACTATTTCTTTTGAAGTTCCGGAATATTAATTTACCTTAAATATTTTATGACCAGTGTTACCTAATCAATTATCAGTAATTAAAATCATGATTTATATCACCAAACTGTACTGAGTACACTCACATGTGCGTGTGAATGTGAATATATATATATATATATATATATATATATATATATATATATATATATATGACATGAAGTATTTAGTACATTTATATTGTTCCGCGTGGTCTCCTCACCTTTATTGCAATGTTCACGACGTTTCGGCCGTTGTCCGCTACTGGATTCCTTTAATGCTTGGAATTTTTCACTAAACTATTTATTATTCTCGCTCATTCATATCATTCTCATTCCATGCATTATACAATTCTGGGTGTCATGTAGTTATTTACCTTTAACTCAAATCTCTTAGCAATTTTCCCCACTAGGTATTGAACTCACAAAATTTTGATTAATTTATTGGGTCTAACCAAGACTTTCGTCCACTTGGCATTGGTTAGTTTTGGAGAAGAACTACGTCAACTCTTAAAGACAACTGGTAATGATATGACAGTATATGAATATAAGCCAGTGATCAAAATATATTGTACGATTCCATATATTCCAGTCACCTGGTGGAGGCATTAGGGTTAAACGGTCGAAACGTCATAAATATGTCTATAAAGGTGAGTATAACTGTGGACAATATAAATATTCAATTCACTCTACATTCTGGCATTGATCCCCGTGGTATTTTATATATTACGCTTTTTACTCTTACTACGTGCGCCTCTCTCTCTCTCTCTCTCTCTCTCTATATATATATATATATATATATATATATATATATATATATATATATATATAATGACCGAATCCTGATATTATTGTATATACTATGTGTCTCCTCATACATTTTTTTAACATTGTCAGATTAAACTAAAAACTAACAATTATTGTTGTATACAGACTGAAACCACACAGTCCGGTATTTTCAGGGTCGGTAGTTTTAGGAAAATTGATTAAGCATTGTCCGAGCTGCAACACCATTCACGCAAAATCACGTATCTGTTGATATTTACAGAGTATATGTTCCGATTTTTTCTTAAATTCCAGTTCAGAACTTTACACCTAGAAGATTCAATATCACTTCCACAGAGTCAAAATACAATCACACGTTTTCTCCATGTTCCCAATTTAAGAATGTAGACATACTCTTGGCCAGACTCCTCCTAGAGTACTTCCCTAAATACTTCTATGTTAACCTATTGTAATCAAATGTCTATTGGTTTTTGATTTCATAATACTCTCTCATCATCTCTTCAACTCAGACGCGTTTGCATGTTTCCTCGATAGGTACAATATCTACAAGTTTCAATGAAAGGTCAATTGCCATCTTCTGTCTTATAGATTTCCTTTTATTTATCTTTTCTTTGACATCCCCTGTACCTTAATTTATTTCTAATTATACCCCACCTGCGCACTAGAGGCGGCTCTTTTTTCTTGGGGCGAAAAGATTATGGAAAAAATTATTAGGCATTACTCTGACGTAGACGATTACATCATTTTGTATAGGTTGTGTCTTTTTTTTTTTTTTTTTTTTGGTGGGGAGATAAACATGAATGTGTATGCGATTTACTTTATTTACCTAGCAGTTATGCGTCTTTTATTTGCATTTTCGTCTGTCATATCTGAAGAAAATGAGAAAATAAAATGGAGGATATCTTCTAAGTGATATAACACATAAAAGTATAATTAAATATTACTGTTAAATATATCTTTATAATCAAATAAATTTCGTTAATCACACATTTGTTGCTGTAAGACTGGAAAACAAAGAGAAAAAAATAGAAAATTGAGTGACGGCACCTGATAAACAAACAGATGATCTCAACGTTGTGGACAGGCAATCATCTCTAATTTTACAAACCGACTGCCAATAGCTGTTAATTCTCTAGGGGTTTCTTGATTCAGATAATCCATGCATAAGAATGAATTTAAATGAGGATAGCAATAAGTTGATTTTACAAATCAATCATCTGAAAAAAATGTCTAAAGTTCAAAGGCTTATTTTAAATATCTTAAGACTGACCACAATTTAAATTAAAACTTTACTAAATCTTAATTTGAATTATCTCATTATCGTACTTCCCGTCTCATTGTCATTCTCAGCCATGTAGATACTCCCCAGAGATTCGACTTTCCATCTATTTAAGTGTAACACTAGGGATTCATGTGCACCCGATTTCATCCGTTAGGTAGCAGAACTTGATTGCCGCTGGCAAGAGTTCAGAAATACGAGTGGTTTGACTGCCAACAACGTATCTAATTATGGTTTGTCATTCCCAGGAGACCGCTTGAACTTACTTTTTCAGGCGTAAAAGTCTGTGATGCGATGTGACCGCTGCTTAGACCAACTGGTGGGGGTTAATAAAGAATGGATGCTAAAATGCTAAACATTATGCATAGCCACAGATGGACAGACGACAGTTAACTTGAGGTTTCGAAAGAGGAACTATTTAGATAATCAAATTCTTTAAACCTTTCGGGAATTAATATTTGTAAATTTTACTTCTCTCAATATAAGTTATCTCTATATTGAATGAGTGTTTTACGTGTAAAGTTAATTCCCTCTATATATTCTTGCAGGATTATGTTCGGGATATTCAACAGAGGGGATTTTATTCATGAATATCTGGTTTTAGTCGTTTCCTTCGAAAATGAAAGCAATAAAATATCCCATATATATTTCGGATTTGGCCGCTCAGTGCTGAACGGTAAGGCGTGGAAAAGGATGAATAGCTAACATGAAGTTGCGACTATTTTGTGAAATGTCTAATCTTTCCTCATTCTGCGAATCAATTTTCTTGTCTGCATTATGTAAGAAAGTTTCAACAAATATTTTGTTTCATTATTTAGTTAGGTCTTACATTTCCTTTAAGACTTGAAGAGATCCAAGATAAGTTAAACACATTTTTCAGAAATATATCATTAGTAGTAATACTTGGAAAAATATACATAAAATAATAGATATTAAAAATGCGTGTAAGTGACTATACATATGGGGTTGTGTGTTTGATTAAAAGATTTAGACATGACGCCTATTTTAAACCCGTTCTAGAAAGGAATACGTTTATTTGTATGATGATTAACAACAACAACAATAAAGGCTTGTACATATTTTCATTAATTTTGTTTTTATAGTCACAATTACTTGAAAAGGTTTATTGCTATTGTAAATTATAAATATATCAGGACTTAATAGTTACAAATTTTGAGTATACGCCTAGTTACGCGACACCGATTTTAGTAGTATATCGTGTATGCGAAGTAACTCAGTTTTTATGAGCCATATATTTTTTTTTAATCATTTCATCCCGAGCAAGGCCTAAATACCACTGATGTTCGGGGGGTTACATAACTGAAAGAAAATTAATTAGAGGAGGGAGAATAGGATTAAAAACCAATTAGAAAGAAGCAATAGAAAGATGAAAATGCAGGTGTAATGACAGTTGCAAGGGGGGAAAGAAAGGGAAGGATATACGGGGTGGGGGAAGGGCTAAAGTCAAGTGGTTAGTAGACGAGTGTTGACATTGCATTTAAATTTCTGGAGGTTGTAGCCGGCAGGAAATCAAGAATATGGGAGCGATTTCCACAGGCGAGAGAAGAAGCTGCAGGAGTAAAATTGTCGTCTGCATTTGGCTAACCTAACTGTGAATGGGTGGGACCCAGTTGCCATTCTGGTTGCACGAGTAAACACCTGTGGAGGAGGCACCAGTGTCTTAAGTTGGTCCGATCAGAAGCCATAAAAGTACTTATAGAACAGACAAAGGGAGACCACATTTCTTCGGTGGGGAAGTGGCTGTAACCGAGCCGCCAAGTCAGCACCTATCACGTTACTGACTCTCCTTTGGAGCCTGTCGAGAACACTGAGGTGACCGGCAGGGACACCTGACCATAAATGACAGCAGTACTCCATGCAGGTTCGAATGGTAGACTTGTATATATGCAGGATGGATTCAGGCGGAAAGAACATCCTGGATTGGCACAATGACCCAAACTTCTTAGCAGTGGATTTAGCAATGGATTCGATGGAGCGGTTACACTTGAGATTAGAAGAGAGGGTAAGGCCGAGGAGGCGCAGTGTATTGCACTAAGGGAGAATCGCTTCGTCCATGCTTATGTGAGGCAGGAGAGGTTGCTTGTGATGGTTGACAGACAACAGCTTGGTCTGTGACGCATTGAAGTTGACAAGCCACTTCTTACCTCAATTCAATCCAGAGTGTAGATCCCGTGCAAGGTCAGCAGCTAGATTATGCCTGTCCGCCATGCCAGGTTTCTTACTTGTGCGGGAGTATATTGTGGTGTCATCTGCGGAGATGCCTACTTGGGACTTGATCTCATCTGGGAGGTCGTTGATGAAAATAAGGAAGAGCGTCGGGCCCAGGATAGAGCCCTGGGAGACACCAGCATTCGTGCTGTAGGATGAAGAGGCATGCCCATTCAATACGACCTTCATTTTGCGGTTGTTTAAAAAGGACTGGATTAGGTCAAGCAGCCGTCCGGTAATGCCGTAACTCCGTAGCTTGCAAAGGAGGCCAGAGTGCCAGACCCTGTCAAAAGCCTTAGGAGTGTCCAGAGCAACTGCACGAGCCTTGCCTGACTCATCGAGGGTCCTGAGCATGTACTCCGTAAAGGTTATTAGCATATCGGCAGAGGACCTGGCAAAGCGGAAGCCATATTGCTTTTCAGAGAAGAGTTTAGGGCAGTAAGATGCTGAAGTATTTCAGCATTGATTATGGCCTCGAAAACTTTCCCGAATATCGGTAGAAGACTGATAGGGTGATAGTTGGATGGGTCCAAGGGTTCGCCACAATCCTTAAAAACAGTAACGACTGAAGAGAATTTCCAGCATGCAGGAAAACAAGAAGCAGAAAGGCAGTTGTTAAACAGTTTAGAGAGGACAGGGGAGCGTTCAGGGGCACACCACTTAAGGACTATCACCGGGATTCCGTCGCCACCGCTTGCCTTATGGGGTCAAGTTTTGAAATTACTCGGAATACTACCTTCGGGGTAATATGTACCTCGTGCAGTTTAGCCTCAGTTCTAACGGGGAAGTCGGGTGAGCATACTCCAGAGGAGTCAAACGTTGTGGAGTTGGGTGAGAATCTGCGGGCAAAACACTCAGCTTTGTCCGCAGATGATGAGAGAACCTCAAATTCATGGATTAAAGGAGGTATTGAGTATTTGCAGTTGTTAAGCACCCGTTTACATATCCGCCAGCAGTCCTTGGAGCCGAACTTGCGGCCAGCTATGCGCTGCCGCATTCTCTCAGCGAACAACCGTTTGGCGTCATTCAGGATTCTCGTGAACTGATTGCGAGCAGACGTGAATAGGCGCCCATTGTGATCAGCTGACTGGCTCCTGAATAGTCGGAAGTAATGCTTCCTGTGGTCAATGGCGGCCGAACAGGCAGGAGAGAACCATGAAGAGGAATGAGGTTTTAGGCAATACTTCCTGGTGGGTATGAAGGCATCAATGCCAGCTTTCACCCATGACGAGACCTCAGAGGCACAGTCATCAACTGGGTGATCGAACACTTTTCCCCAAGGTACGTCGCAGAGGAAATCGCGAAATGCATCCCAGTCAGCTTTTTGGTAGTGGTAGGAGGTCCTATAGGTAGGGGGCTCCTGAGGGGAGTGAGAGTGGAAAAAATACTGAGAGAGACAACAGCATGGTCGGAGTTGCTGAGCGGACAAAGCTGCGAGACTTGACAGGCGTCAGGGGCAGAGGTAAAACATATATCTAGTAGTGAGGAGTGTCCAGAGGGAGTGCTTGGGAAGCGAGTGGCGAAGTCCACAACTTGCGTAAGGTATTGGGAAATAGGGAAGTTCATGGCGTGGACGCCCACTAGATCATTAACAGAGTCTTTAAGCCACTAAGAGTGATGGGCCTTGAGATCTCCGAATACAAATATGTGAGAGAATGTGTGGCAGGATATAGCCTTATCAATGTTGTCAGCAATGATATCTAGAAGGGAGCAGTCGGGAGAGGAGGGAGAGCGGTACACAAAAATACGTAACTAACCGAAATGAGGAGGGACAGACCGAGACATACGTCCTGGTGGGCAGCAGATTCAAGTGAAGTCACGCTATGTATGGGGAGGTGTTCGCTGACGTAGATCCCCAGCCCATGCATATGGGCAGTGGAATCCTTCCTTAAGAGTGGGAGATAGCCAGGGATGGAGAGGTCAGAGGAGGGAATAGAAGAGTTGAAGTTAGTTTCGCAAAGCGCTATGATGTCCGGGGACTTTTCATGAAGAAAAGCTTCTACGCTAGGAAAGTTAGTACGAATGACCCGGATATTAGTGAAGGAAAGGTTAAGAGCTTTAGGTGGTTTGATTTTAGCTGGTTTAGGGTTGTTTCATCATGTTTTGTTTATAGTGAGGGACCTAGGGTAGAGGATACAGGCGGTCATTATCCACGATCTGTGCTGGGAGGGAAACTGGCTAGAGCTGCAACAAGGTGTGGCCTCAGGCCTCAGGGTTGCCCACCGAAAGTGCTTGCAGGGACACCTATCCATGCGCAACATAAAACGCTTTAAAAAGCGAGTATGTTAAAAAAGAAAAATATGCTCCAATATTTCAATTTGTTTAATCGCATATCAAACTATATGGGCTCTTTAATGCCAAAAAGGTGGGAATTTTAAGGTATTATTTTAATGTTTAGTTATATTCAGAATGTTAATTAAGCCAGATTGTGATGGAAACATTTGTTTTATTTTATTTTAAAAACTGAAGATATCTTCTACTTTTGTATTCAAAAATGTATTGTGATAATATTTTTCCTTCAAAAATGTACTATGAAAATTTCTTTCTTCAAAATTGTGTTATGGTAATAATTTTTCCTTTAAAAATGTATTGTTAGTAATATTTCTCCTTTAAAATATCTATTTCATGTATATATTTTTAAAATGTATATTTTTATACTTTCATAATGTTTTGTCTCCAGTTTCGGGGATAACTATATGCCCATAGCTGGGACATTCGCAGGTGCTACTACTTCTTCTCAGGGAAGAACTGCGAACAACATCAACTAAAATGCAGTTCCATGCTCCTCACAATCTCCGAATCAGGGGCTTAGCTGACGGCTGAAATTTACCGTCATACCGAGGTTATTCAGACCAGTGATGAAAAACATTTTCCAGTTTAGAATACATATATATATATATATATATATATATATATATATATATATATATATATATATATATATATATATATATATGTAAATTTTTGAACACCTACGATCATGAGTGAAATGTAATTATTAATAGAAAATTATGGAAACCGAAGATTTAGAGATTCATCTCACTTCTCATTGAGATGTTTAAGAAGAGATGACGACATTCAAGGCACATCAGTATTTGTTATAAAAAAATGTAAAACAGGAATATCTTCAGAGGCTGAGAGCATTGTTGCAATCGCTATGTACTGTGAATAGACCACTCCGAGTCAGTAACAAAAATACACACTTTCCTATAAAAGTCTATCGAATCCTTACATTGAAATATTCTAAGTAATAATTCAGAGAAAGAATGAAAATATTTTCTTTATAACTGTACTTTTTGTAAGCAGGTCCAGGCCAAAAAAGGTAATGTCAAAATATTTATAAAAATATTCCGATTAAAATGACGGCAGCATATATATAGAAATGTACGTACATTTGAGTATCTTACATTATGACACAAGAAAAAGTTAAAAACCAAACCACTGAGCGTAACAACAGGGATATATATATATATATATATATATATATTGGCGCGTATAATGATATGCTCTAAAAAGTCTTCCTACTTCCACCGAACGCCCATAGCCCAGGGGTAGAGTCGCCGACTGACGCCTTTTCGGTAGGGTTTCAATCCTGGGTACAAAAGCAATCGGATTCTACTACTTTTCCAGAGTACTCAATCAGGGTGTGACACCGTAAATATTATATATATATATATATATATATATATATATATATATATAATATTTACGCTATCACACCCTGATTGAGCACTCTGGAAAAATAGTAGATTTTGATAAACAGTAGACACTCTGGCATGTACGCATCGCTCATTCAGTGAAATGAATTAGAGCGCGTAGCAATCTTGGGTACAAAATCGGAGTCTAACCGTCCTGATGAGCTGTGATACGGCGAAACAGATCTGTCTGCGGATGACAATATTTACGCTCTCACACCCTGGTTGAGCACTCTGAAAAAATAGTAGACTTTTGTAAACAGTAGCTACTCTGGCATGTACGCATCGCTCATTCAGTGAAATGAATTAGATCGCAATAGCTATTGGGCGCGTATAATGATATGCGCTAAAAAGGCTGCCTACTTCCACCGAACGCCCATAGCCCAGGTGTAGAGTCGCCATTTCGGTCGGGTTTCAATCGGAATCTATCCGTACTGATGAGCTGTAATACGGCGAAACAGATCTGCCTGCGGATGATTATATATATATATATGCACACACTCAATTAACATATTTCTTTTTCTGTACTCGACGACATATCCATTTAACTATACACTTTGCAATATCTAAGTAAATAACATAAGATGATAAATAGCTAGTATTAAAATTTAATAACTCTTAGTAAAGGGAATGAACTGAGTCAACGCTGGTTTTCTTTTTTCTCTCTTTCCATAAGAGTGACAGAAGAAAAACTTATTGAGTACTATGGAGGTATCGTAGACTTCAAAATCTGTTGATATTCACGCATGCTTCATTGAGTAACAAATTTTAACACTCTCGGCTACTCGTGTGTGATTAAACCTTTATATAACACACTAAATACGCCCTCCTCCACCAAGCACCTATAGTTTATAGTTAAAATCAGGAATTCACTCGGGTTTCAATCGAATTTCTAACTGTACTGAGAAGTAGTGATACAGCGAAATAGGAATGCATGCGGATGAAATATATATATATATATATATATATATATATATATATATATATATATGTATGTGTGTGTGTGTGTGTGTGTGTGTTTCATAGCACATCACTACGGTTAGATAGCCGATTGCTTCTTGCCAAGATTAAAACCTGACAAAACTGACATCACTCGGCGATTCTAACTCTGAGCTATGGACACTTGGTAGAAGAAGGCGGACATTAGCGTGTTATATACAATGTAAACAAATGACAGTAGCCTAGACTGTTCGAATTCATCACCGAATTATATATATATATATATATATATATATATCATGAACCTCATTAACAGAATATGTTAATATTTTGAACGCACTGACTTGAAGAAGTTTCGTGATTTCCTTATTATGAACCTTGAAATAATATTTTTATTCATGCAGTTCATAAATGTGCCATCGAATTTTTTTCCAACATGAAAATACTACCTGAAACCAAAATCATTCCGTTGTTTCTCACGTGCCTGTTGTCGCTATAACTCACGCGAATAATTATTAAAGTCTGTACTAAAAGTAGTAGGTCTGATTGTATCATTCATGACTGTTGTTCCTCTAAATAAGTGTAAGCATAAATAAGTGTAAGCATGTAAGTGTAAGAAGTAAAATCACTGTTTAATGATGTGTAGACTGAACCACAGCATAGGCCATGTTTGTTTCTAGATATTACGGCAGCTCTAAAAGAGTGTGAACAATAGCAAATGATCAGCCTCTCCCCTCTTTTATCATGTTCAATATTAACATCTACAATAGATAAGGCTGGGTGATTTCTCGAAAATTCTATTCTAATACTCATCTGGAGTACTTTTGAGATATCTGCTAAGATATATGAGTGTAATAGCGTTAATGTTTTCGGATAAAATCTCCTCATTATATCCCCACAAGGAAAATAGATGTGACGTGATCACTTCAATCGTTTAGGAAAGGAAATAGAATGGGCACATAAGCAATAATTTATTTTTATTTTTAACGAAATATGGTGATTATTTTGACCCCTTAAATTTCCACCCTGTTAGTTTCTTAAAACATTTCGGCAGAATACTTGAGCCTGTACTCAATGAAAATTTGTCACCCTTCTTTTTTAACCGATTTCTTCAGGACAAATATCTTCTACAAGGATCGTTTGAACGTTTTGTCGTGCAAGATCCATCTTGCACATTTATCAGTTTACATTTCATGCGCACATTGAATACTGCTACCATAAACGATCTGGTGACCCTATTGTATTTCTAGAGATTTTGGACAAAATTCAAAGTAGGGTCTGCTATGTAATCAATCTTGACGAGGTATCTGCATCTCAGTCATGTTCTCACGGATGTGAAATATCTTCCCTCTCACTTTTCTAAATATAAGTTTATGGCAAATGTCCCGAAGAGCTTCTTTTCACCTGTTAACTCGACTATATTAATTTAATCATGCTACTAGATTGTTAATTTGGTGTCACCGTTTTACTGTTGAACTTGCTAGATGCAACCACCACATTTATATTGGTAGTTTCTTTTTTCACACTTGATACCTGTGAAAATCTTTTCGAATTCCCTGCTTCCCTGCCACCTACAATCTCAACAATTGAAATGTAATATCCTTCACCATTTTCTGTCAACTTAAATTCTGTTCATTTTTACCCCTTTCCTCAATCCACCCACTAACGACTTCTCATTCTCTTTCACTCCCTGTAATAGAAGTCCTGCGTGCTAGTGTCATCCTCGACTTGCTTGGAGTGAAGTGATAAAGTGGCAATTGAAAACGATTACAGTTCTTGAACAATTTTAAGAACCCAATATGGTAATTGATTTCAGTCCAGAATAACATTTTTTTAAATCTCTAAAAACAAACACGCAGAATTGGAATAAATAGCTATTTTCTAAGCGTAGTTTAGCACAAGACCAAAAGAATACAATATTCAGTTAAGATTTGATAGATAACTCAGTGGTAATAGATCTTGGAGATAAGCTTGTTAGCCATTACACCACGTTGAAATCCCCCCACCAAAAATGAAGTAAATGTGTGATGATACAAGTATTTCTAAACAAACAAAACATTTACTAGTAAAAGAAATTATAAAATAGAAATAAATAAATTTAATTCTTTGATAAAACCGAATTGTGGCATGACATGTAGAAGCCTAAACAATTGTATTTTACGTCAGCTCAATTTTGACATTGTGGTTAATCATTAGATAGGCCTTTATTTTATAGTAGTAGACACATTCTTATATATATATATATATATATATATATATATATATATAGATGTGTGTGTGTGTGTGCGTGCGTGCGCATGCCAGTATATTACGTGGCCTACCTCGATGATATTAGTATGATAAGCGGTCTATGCGTTTTTAGTGTGTCCTAAATTAGTTAGTGTATACTTAGGATATGCGTTGTGTTGCATTGGATATCGGCTCGGAACGAGAAACCGGGGAGCCGAGTTCGTATTCCAGCTGAATTCATTGCATTCACTTACGCGCAAATACCCTTGGGAAAGGTATTAATCCGTCTCTTCCTTCCAGTTATAGGTTAAATAACAGGACAGATTGGGTTCTATAGCCTTGGTCGGCAACCAGTCTACCGCAGAAAGCAATGTCAACCTACTGCGGGATAATATTCTGCCCAGTCAGTCATGTTTCTTTCGAGACATGATCGCCCAAGCGTATCACGTATGGCACTTAACTGACTGATACTTATGAATATAAGTATTCGGCTCATTATTGAAAAATCTTTCTTAAATCTATTTAAAGAAATGCTGTTTAGTCATGAGCTCTGTATTTACGAATTAAATATAAGTATGAGACAAATGAACAAAATACAAACTCCTTCAATTGTAACCTCCGGTTATTAAAATAGTTGTTACTAAACCTACTAAAACACTATCCTTTCATTTAAAGAGAAACTTTTATATATGCTACGTGGTAGTTCTAACTATTCGTTATTAAACGATTTCGAATATGGGCCATATACTATATTAGTAATATTATTTTGGATGCTACAATCAATACCGGAGGCAAACGCACACATACACACACTATATATATATATATATATATATATATATATATATATATATATATATGGAAATCTTTGTAAAAACCATTACATTGTAAAATTTTTATATTTTTCGACTTCCAATATAATTAAATGATTTTTTCTAAAATCATTATTCAAAAAACTAAAATCTGTATAATCGAATAAAACTCTCAAACTATGGCCCTCAAGTCAATAATCCCTTGTCTAAATCATGTCAAAATCTAAATAAATCTATCAGTTTGATATAAATTCGATGTCATTATAATGTTTGTGTATGCCATCAATGAACTCCGAATGATTTATCGTAATTGAAATAGTATATTGTATTCCATTGTTTCCGTTGGTTGAAAGCTCATAAATTCCCTGTGCAATGACTGTTTTTATCACTGCTTCTTACAACGGTTGCCTTTTGTCTCATTATTTATGTAACGTATTTATTGCATTCTTATTTGTCGAAAACCGTTCGTTTATTTCTTTCTTGCATACATTTTTCAATTAAAGAATTTCTTTTGGTCGATTGTCACCTTTTAGAATCAATACAGTTCTAACTCAGTTAATGCTTCTCGAAATGGTATAAGACAAAAATATAAAAAGACGAATGGGAGTAGAAGGTCTTCAAAGATCGATAAAAATCCAATCGATTGAGACTGATGTAGCTACTTTTTTCAAACCGATTCATGATTTTTTCATTGTCTTTTTAGACTTTTGCATACGTAGTGTTTTGTTTTTAACATCAAAAATTCAGGCCGAGCAGTTCTAAGTAAAATAAAGACAATGACTCTCAGAGTGATTTTCTAAGTAGAAATATTTAAACTGAAGCAACTAATATATATATATATATATATATATATATATATATATATATATATAATAACTCACAATAATAAGTATGTATTTTTTTACTTACAAAATTTGGCTAGTTCAATAAATGACCATGCTTTCTGAGAATATAAACTATTAAAATCTGATATTTTACAATTCGATTTCACGATTAAATTCTCAGTAAATCTTAAATATCAAAAATTTATATGTTGAATACTTGTTAGTATTATTATCAATCTTTGACGAATTTTACCCTCAAATAAGCTGCTGTTTTTATCATTATACAGGAATCATATTTTCTAAGAAGCAGTGTGCTGCATTGTTAAAAAATAAGTCCGGCTGATCCCAAAACTGTATCCTATATGTTTCGGAATCAGCCTCTCGTCAGTAGCCGTACAGTTTATACGACGTAATAATTTAGACAAATAAACGATATATCAGTCGTATATTTGAGTAAGATTTTTTGGGCAATCTTATCAGTTACAAAAATTATGAAACAACAGATGTAGAATTACAAAATAATGCTGAGTATATTATTGACTAAATTTTTCAGTATCGCCAAAGTTCTGCAAATATTAACACAAACTGACACGTATTTAGAACCAGTAGGATGCAGTTGAAATTACTGCTGCACGTTAATGAGAAAAGAGGGCTTAGAAAATATACATGACATTAAATAAATGAGAGGCAGAAGAAATCAGTACATAACGTATCTATCAATATTGTGCTAGTGTTTAACAAAAATTAGGAGAGAAAGAACTACAAACTTCAATAAGATCTAAGACGATGATCAATGTACTTGAACCGTGATTGACTATTTCCTGAAGAGGCACAACACGTAAAGTATTTACCGTTAATTTTTCGACTACGGGTATCTAACTATATTTTTTGTATATTGAACAGGTTGTCCAAGACGAAAGCTCATTCAAAGTTCCGAGATAAATTTTCATTTGCTCAAATTGTTGTATCAGTTACATCATAAGACCTGCTTTCTATCAGAATCGATGGGACGCAAGATATATAGCCGCCTTAGAAGTAGTGTGTGTGTCGATATCAAAGCAGACCCACGGTTCACCATCGTCTTCAGGCTGGTGGTGAGTCCAGATTTGTCCTTTTTCTAAAGCAACCTCTTACATCAGCTATAAGAGCCTAGCTGTGGTATTTCTGAAAAGAGCGTACATACCAGTTGGAAATTTTACTGGGAACTTCAATTCTTATTTTCGGACCTGTAGCAACTGCGACATTCGCACATTCAAGAGAAATTCGATAATAGCAATTTACTAAACCTGGCTTAAAATAGCGCTCAAACCAAAAGTATGGAGTATGGAGTATTTCGTGAGTATTGGACTCACTGCTCAACTCTAATATAACATATTAAGCTTTCTACCATTAAACAAATGAGCTCGAAAACGATTTTCTTAGGGTATATTATATACAGACCAAGATGAATAATATAGAGCGCCCATCGGGGATTGAACTCACTACTTAGTTGATCAAAAAACAAACCAGCTTATAACACGTTGAAATGCCAACTCCACTTATATACTGAATATTTATGAAATTTAAATAATGTCTGAATATTCTACATATCTACATCGAAGTACGGAAGAAAAATACAAATATTGTTTATTAAGGCTTAGTTACAAATGATCAAGGTTGCAAATAATATTATTGTTTTCTTTATTAGGCAATTCATTAGCATAGTGGCAGCCCAAGAGTTAATCAAAGAAGAACGGAAATTTCTACACGTTCCTCCCGAGTATACTGATTAAAAAACATTTAATGAATAAAAAAAGTATTTTCTTTCAGGAACATTACCAACCGTGAAGGTTTTGTAAAATTTTCTTTTTCATTTACATTTCTAATTAACATTTAATAACAGCAATTGACATGTGTCCCTGTAGCATAATGCTAAATAACTAATTTTAAAATTTGTACAGAATCGTTTTTAGAGTTGTTCGATATTACATAGAATGTATTTTTTACGTTGTTTTAATTCATGTATCAAATACTGAAGATATTGAGAACTTTTGAAACGGAAATAATTATTTCTATAAAGAGTTCTGTGTGTGTCGGACAGTGGTATTACATGATGGATAAAATTATAGTTCGTGATTGGTTGTTATCTGTGGAAAGCCACTTGATTTTGAATAATATACACAATATGTCGATATAAACACCTAGAAGTTGCAATCATAATTTTATCGAGATAATTTTAACACAATTCGAATGAAATGTAAAGTTGAAATTTCAAGTATCAGAAATATTTATATAGAAGAAAGCGAATCTCGGAAATTTTTGGAGGGTGGGTGCTTTGGTGTAGAGTATGAAATCTAAATTCATTATTACCTGCGAAAATATTATACACGGTATATTTTGATAAATAGCAACTTAGTCCACCAAAAACAGTTAATGGCAGAATTTAATTTAATATTCAGTACTTATTCATTCCTAAGTTAATTCATTTAAAAGATATTTTAATGAATAAATTATGGACATTTTCTCCTACAACGTACGCATATCCTTTAATTAATTTTCTAAAATCTCGATTAAATATAATTTACCTACTGAATATCTCAATATTTGTATGAATATATGATTCAGAGAAATTAAATCAGTTAAATTTTGTTAAAAGATTCAAGGCAATATGTACATATACAGCTGAATGGACAAATTAAAACGGGAAAAATAAATGTGTTTTGTTTGAATGAATATATAACTCATTTTAAATTAAATATACTGTATACTTAAATGTTATGAAAGCAAAGAAAACAATTGGAAAATATTTTCAAAAGATACATATTCACATATTTAATTAAACGCTAAATCCATCCTTAATATTTAAAAATTAACCGAATGCTGAGCAATGTCATTATTGATTAATAGATTTTAATTAATAGAAATGTAATTCTAAAAATGGATGCTGTGGATACCATAAGAAATTACGAAATTTTAATGAAATTTGATACAAAAAGTTGTACGATACCTACCATCAGAAAGATACAGTTGAAATTTACTAAGTACACAATGAGGAAAGATGGCTTGGAAATTTTATATGAACAGTTTGAATATAAGAAAGACAGATAAAATTAAAGCTTAACTTACCCGTCGAGTTTGAGTGAACAAATTGTAAAATGACAACTTAAAAGCTACAAATGACAGGAAATTGTGGAGAAGCTTAACTTTCAAAAGAAAATATCATTACATACGACCAAATTTTTGCAATCTGTATGTACAAAAGGAACGCGAATGAATATTTTTATCTCCTTAATCCTATCAAGCAGGTACAGAAAGTTAAATACCTAGGAAGTATTCTCACAGAAGACGGAAAGTGCAACACTGAGCTCCAAAGGCGAATTCGCATGGCGAAAGCAACATTCCAGATGTTGAGTAAAGCATTAAGAAACAGGATAATTTTACTAGAACCAATAAGGAGAATGTTTGATTGCTATGTGATGTCAGTTCTTTAATATGGCAATGAATGTTAGACAACATCTTCGAAGATGAAGGAAAAACATGAAGCAGCTGAAATGCGGTTCTACAGAAGATACTGCCGATATTATAGACCGAGCATATGAGCAATGACGAGCTTTTGGAAAGGATTGAGACGAAAAAGAAATTAATACTAAGAATCAGGAAGAGACAACTAAAGTCCCTGGGATATGCAATGAGGAAGAAGGGCTTGGAGAAACTGCTACTAACAGATCAGATAGAAGGAAAACGAGACATGGAAAAGACAGTGGATAACATATTTGAAGTACCTGTGCAGGTGAATTACGGAACGAGGCTGATAATAATGACATGGAATTTACATCAAACTGATGGATTTATTTAGATTTTGACATGATTTAGACGAGGGATTACTGACTTGAGGGCCATAGGTTAACTGTTTTATTCGATTATAATTTTTTTGTTTTTCGAATATTGATTTTAGAAAGTCGTCAAAAATAGAAATTTTACAATGTAATGTCATGTCACGTGGAATACACAGGTTCCCGCTCGATCACCGAAGTTGAGTCTGGTCAGTACTTAGATGAGTGACCGCTTGGGAATACCAGGTGCTGTAAGCGTTGATTGACTGTGGTGTGATGGGTGTCAGCTTGGAATGGGAATTCGCTGAGCCAAGTTACAATTCCAGTTGAACACTCTGCATTCACTTAAGCAATGATATCGTTGGGAAAGTTCATAATTCGTCCCTTCCCTCCAGTTATGGGTTGAATAACTGACGTCTGCTGTTCATGCGAACTGTGGCAAAAATCTGCACCGAATGTTTGTTATCAGAGGTTCCAAAAAAGTGTGAATGGTGTTACACAAGCCTTCAGCACTCTAAACAATTCTCTGTTTCAGTCTGGGTTAGATACACATACGTCGAAATCGACGGGAGCGTTCATAATATATATTTCTTCAGACAGAGGGCTGATTAAGAGAGACTCGAGAATGAGTGCAGACTGGTATTTACTACCTTTCCACCAAGGCAGATGCGACACCAAAGTAAAATAATATGGGGATTCTGAGCTCGTAAGCCTTGCAAAAATTATCTCGTAGAACCAGTTTATGTTCCCTGTTAACCCTAACCGTGATTCAACTCTTCAGTAGAGCTGTGTGTGCGTTCTTTTCCGCTCGGAGGCAGAGATTTAATCAAGAGTGCATCCCGAAAATGAGTGCAGACTGAAATTAACGGTATAATTATTATTTATAAGATATTCTGTTACAGAGGCAGAACACTTTGCCGTATAGGGGAAAAAACAGGTGTGACAATAAACAAAAAACACACACACACGTCTCTTAGCTGCAAAGCTCTCTAAGAAACATGCTTAGTATATCTACAATTGATGTTATGCAGCCATGAAATGCGCAGGTACACAGGATATCATTGTACTGTAGGCAGTTTAAATTTATTAAACTCCCTCCACTTCGTAACAGTTATTTTTTAAAAAATGTATTTGAGATTCGCGCAACATAGGGAGAACGCCTTAAAGACTGGATGCCAGAATAAATATGAAACTTGAAATATTCTTCGTCGGAGACGCGGAATAACACATACGAGTCGTCCATCGCAGAACAATTCATAAATAACCATAATTGTGCATCTATTTTCAATTTGGACTCATCTTCGAGTGAATCGCCACTCTCTGCCTCTAAGCAGAGAGGAACACAATCGAGGTTCCTCTGAAAGGTAGTCTAATCTCTGGATGAACAGACAAGAGATCGATTATGCAGGGTCTACTGAATATTTTTGGCCGAGCATACGAGCTCGGATTACCCACATTAATCGGCCTTGTTCCACATTCGCCGTATTAAATACCAGTGTAGACTCCTTTTCCATTCTTCGCAGTTAAGACTGAAAATACAACTTTGAATTGTTTTTCATTTTTAAGACCTTCATTACGTAAACAGAAGGATCATATATTTCAACTCAAACTAATTTCCATCTAACATGTTTTCTCATATATAATGTGCTTTTCTCCTTTTACTGATTATTATTTCTATATTAAACTCGATTGAGTTCTGTTGGGCATGGTTCGAAACCGGTTAGCGAGCCTGTCTTTCATTTTGTTTAAAGAAATATGAGTGGTAATAGATTTTTATGGCATATATATATATATATATATATATATATATATATATAGCCCAGAGGTAGAATTGCCGACTGATCCCAATTCGGTCTGGTTTCAATCCTGGGTTAAAAGCAATTGGAGTCTAACCGACAGATATGTCTGCGGATGACTATATATATATATATATATATATATATATATATATATATATACTGTAATCAATTATTCTTATTAATAAAGAGGACGAGTAAGAACTTACAAAATCGAGTTGATCTCGAAAATGTTCAATATTCATTTATATTATGAAATGTATCTTGCAATTTATGAGTATGAATTTAGTTCAGGATGGTATACGCTAAATTATATGACATTGCCTGTATTAATAGACTGAGTTAATATATTACAACATAAATATTTGTCAATGTTTATTATTTACTAAGATTATTGCAATACTATATTTTAAAAAGATCATAACTTTGGGGTTTTCAATTTAGAAGATTCTAGCCTGCATAATACACGCAACTATTAAAGCAAAAATTATGACATATTTCAACGACATTAAAGATTTGATTTTTCTTAATTTTAATATATTCCGAGAAACCTATCAAAATGTTATAGAATACACGTCTACTCGGTATATTTCCAGTTAGTTACCGATGCAGATATTAGAGTTTTGTGGGCGGGTTCAAAATAAGGATGTTTTTGAGAATGGCATGTATCCGTATTATTTTATTCCTTACAATATATCGTTTATAGAGAAGATCAGACTGGTGTTCTTACCCTTGGATATCAGCCAACTTACAAAATATCTCTAAAAGGAAAACTCTGGAGAAGACAATTACCAAAGAGAGACTGTTTTTTTAGAAAAATATGATCTACAGATTAAATAAGTTCTAATGTATAAAGCACAAATTAGCTCTTAGATAGGTGAATAATATATCATGTGAAACATTCGATTTTTACACAAAACTCATAAACTTAGCATGATAGCCGTTCAAGACAATTCGTAAAATGTAATGTAGCCAGTAAACGTGATTATTGCCCTGAACCAAATAAAGAAATAATATTCAAATGAGTTTCTACCTTATTTAAAAACACTGATAATGAATTGTATAGCAGTCCAGAACAACAAAAATGTGAAAGCAATGATTTCATGGACTGGTTAACTAGATATTTTGCCGACAGAGATTTACAGAAATATAAGCCTCTTCTAAATGATTGATTTATACGGAAAATTAATAGCAATGTATTTCTTCTTGATACAGGATATATCTCTGTCCACAAGGAAAAACAAAATTTCTCTAATTTGTCATTGGTGTATTTGTAATTTTGACGAATCATACGCACTCTATTTTATCAGTTTGATTACGCAAAATTTACCATAATTTCGCAATATTGTCCTTTTGTTGTTTTTACGCTTTTTGATTCAATGATTTTGAACGAAGAGAAATTGCATTTAATATCTCAACTAAAAAAGAAATGTTTGTAGCAAGAGATATTCTGTTCCACGTACATGCTAATGATAAAACGGATTAACGACGCAATTTTGTGTAAATGGAATTAAAAATCAAACATATTTAGTATCAAGAAATGTCTGTTGAAACATCTGGGTCACTTAATGAGGACGGAAGGAAAGCTTGAAAAATCGAATACTCAGAGGACAAATTGAGGGACAAAGAAAAGCAGCACGTAACGTAATTGAATTTGATTAAATTGATTTAGAAGATATTTTCGAGAAAATAAGCAATACAAAACATAATAAAAGCCACAAAAGACGAGGTGTAGCGGATCATGTTCACCTACGAAAGATGAAGGACACAAAGTATTGTGTACAATCAAGATCATTACGTTTAACAATTAACCGCCATTTTTGTAGTCAAGAAAGACAGTAATCCCATAAGACAAAATGTTATTGAGTGTGAAAGAATTAGAAAAACATTATTAAGGGTTAAGAATAATAAGTAACCATGAAGACAGTAGGTAATGATAGACAATTTCCTTGAAAGATTTTAATGTAAAGTTGCCTGAAAAGTATGTAACAAGTAGAGTGATCAACAATAGAGAAATGAGAGAAAAAATTGTTAGCATAGACTTTTCTGTTACATGTCGCCAAGTCAACAGGAAATTGACGAGTTCTTTTTGTTAATGTTGTCCTACGTTGATATTCATAAAGTCTAGGAACCATAGAGAAGAGAGCATCCGAGCACATACTCTGAAAGTATTTATCAAAAGCACAGGGAACCGACTTTAAGGCGGTAGAAAAATGAGTGAGGCCGATACTCCAGGTCAGGTCAGGTCAGGGCAGGTCAGACCAATATTGCTGATACTTCTTTGAATTTAATCAAGAATCAGTAAATATATAAGAAGAACATATGCAGCAACAAAATTCAAAGCATTACCTAATCTTAGATTTATATATATGTAAGAGACAATGGATGTGGGTTGTGTTGCATTAGATATCAGCTCGGAACGAGACATCCGGGTGCCGAGTTCGAATTTCAGCTGGATTCATTGCATTCATATCCGCGCAAATACCCTTGGGAAAGGTATTAATCTTTTTATTCCTTCCAGTTATGGGTTAAATAGCAGGACAGATTGGGTTCTATAGCCTTGGTCGGCAACCCGTCTGCCGCGGAATGCAATGGCAACCTACTTCGGGATAATCTTCTGCTGAGTCAATCATGTCTCGAAATAAACATGATCGCCCAAGCGTGTATTACGTATGGCACTTAACCGACTGAATAGACAAGAGGGCTTGGATAACCTATGAATGGATTTATCATGGTCTTTCTATTTCATATCAACAGAAAACGTTAGAGAATAGGTAACTTTGAGGTTAGTACTTTCATTTGCTAGTATCCAGAGTTAACTCATCTGGGCTCATTTTGTTTGCTGATGTTCATTTCAAGTGACATCTTTTTTTAAAAATCTGATTTCAGACGTTACATATGTTAACTTAAATTTTATTCGTATAAATACTTATGTTATTTTAGGCTACTTTGTAACACAATTTTTATCTATGTTCCTGTTTTCTATCATATTGAAACAACAAACTGTAAGCGTCTTCAAAAAAATTATTATTATTAGAATTATTTTTACAACCCCAAAGGCGAACTACTTCGTAGATTTCAAATCTCGTCTATACATCTAATTCATCTGTGAGTGTCTGCGGGATAGTTACGAGATTTTGAATGAAACACTCACCTTCGTTTTCTAATGTTGCTTAGGCCAAAGTTTTTATATAATTTCTGATTCATAGAGAATCATTGATGCAGTCATTACATGAAATAAACTGCTACACCACATATACATGTTTCTTTTATTCTACTCACATAAATGTAAAGAATGCTTTTTTTTAATCATATCACCACTGATGTGCAGGGGGCTACGTAAGAGTGAAGAGATTAGAAAAGAGAAAACCGGAAACCACATCCTAAACAGGGAACAAGGGATGAGCCTCTTCACCTTTTCAATAGACGTGGGTGGAGTGTGAGCCGAGCGATAGTTTAGTCTATCTACTCTAATTGAAAAAAAAAGAAAGAAAAAGGATTGAAAATATTGGAAAAGAGAAATCCGGAAAACACATCCTAAACAGAGAACAAGGGATGAGCCTCTTCACCTTTTCAATAGATGTGGGTGGATTGTGAACCGGGTGATAGTTTTGTCTATCTACTCCAATTAATTTGCTCTATCTACTCCAATGGTAATCATAAATTTAAGTAGCATCGTTTAATAAAGTCTTACTAGAACATATTAATCTTAACATATACTTTTGAAAATATATTGTATGTCCTAAAAAAATTAGTGCAGTCATCCTTACATGACAAAAATTGTTTACCTCGATTGTAACTGTTTCATTTTAAGAATGCAATATCCATATCTTCCATTCTGCCCTTTGTTATTTAGTGCTTTCAATTCTATTTTCGATAACGCCCCTTGTCGTCAGTTAATCTTGCTTACAAAGCAATAGTTCGAAGTTGATCCACGGGCATGAATGATTAGTTTCTCCTGCTTGCTTTCTAACGTGTATTTGAGCGCGCGAAGAAAAAGGTCATGTCATGCCGATATACAAATCTTCCTTTCAGGTGAACTGGGGTGAACTGAACACCTCTTAAATCCGTGGCAGTAGTTATAGATTCTCTAACTTCACGTCTGAACTTTCAGCTGTCGATATTTCCTTGCACGTATATCAAGGAAAATTCAATATGCCCGTACACATACATACTAACAGAAATAAAATAGTATGTAGTATTATAAATTGAATCGTGTGTGAGAGCAAACGTATGAGCGTTTGCGTGTAGAATTTAAAAAGCGTTTTATGCTTCATTAAGAATTCATTTCTCGGTATTAAACATATTGTTGATGTCTCAATTAAATATGGTGTGTAGGAAAAATTATGTTAGCTACTTCTGGAATGAGAGGGGTATGCCACTATGTTAATAAATCAAATAAACATTTATAACAGAGGACGCCCCAGCTGTTTGTCTCATTGTTCTCGACAGGTTCCAAAGGAGAATCTATAATGTGGTTGGTCCCGACCTGGCAGCACGACTCAAGTCACTTTCATATCGGCGAGATGTGCCTTCCTTTTATCTTTTCTATAAATACATGGCTTCTGCTCTGACGAACTGGCACCCTCTACACAAGAATATACTCGGGCAACCAGACTGGAAAAAATTCTCACCATTTTACAATTAGATCAACCTAATGCAGACGACAATTTTAGTCCTGCAACTTATTTTTTCGCTCTTCCCGCCTGTAGAACATTCGTCCATATTTATAATTACAGCCTCTTTTACCATTCGTTAAAAAATGTGATAACTAATTTGTTGCCAAAATGTCGGGCAAATTATACGTTTCGATACTGTATAATAAATGATTGGAATCTGGATCATCGAATTTGCATACAATATTTTGCCTAGAAAATCTACAGATATGAGGGTGTTTAAATATTGCCTACATTTCACGGAATCTCTAAGATCTAAACTCGCATATAAAATAAAAATAACACCCCAGTCTCACAGGTAAAATACGTATACATTTTGATTTAATATATCTTAAATATAAATTTGATTTTAAAATTTACTTTTTAATTATTAAAACGTTTAATAGAATTTCTAAAGTTTTCCAAGAGCTGGCGTTCCCAGAAATGCGTAAGTGTAGTTTCAGATGGTAAAGCATGCAAAAGGAAGTACTATAATAAAGCTTAAACAAAAGTTTATGTCATTTTGCCGAAGTGTACACATCTTTGTTTTCATATCGTTAAATATGTCAGATTTCGTGCCGAAAAAAAGTGCGAGGAATTTTACTTCACTACTTTATTAAAAAAATCTGCAGCCAAAACGGAATGAATCTGAGATTTACTGCGAGCATGCCAGGTTGGAAATAACATCCAGAGATTAGTTTAGACGCTTCAAATATAAGGATTTGGATGTTGAAGATAAAATGTTTAATTTCAAGACATTGGAGGCATTACTTCATTAAGATATGTCAGGTTCAAGCTGACCTTGCAGGACCATTAGGTCTTGATCAGACAAAGGCTTCGAAACATTTAAAAGCATTATTGGTAAATAAATGCAAGGACATTGTGTGCCGTACGTGTTGAAGCCGAGACACATCGAATGTTGTCTTATTTACGAGCATTATCTTCAACGGAAGAAAAGTAAAGTTTTTTTGCATCGTATCACGACATCATTATCGGCAGCAAAGTCTAATATCCATGGTTCGAAGCTTCTGTTATATTTTGTGAATTAGCTGGATATAGATTTTATAAGTAACCAAAATCATCACGAGGGATCGCTATCGACTATTGTTAGGATAGAGCCGGGCATTGAAGAGAAAACAGCTGACTTACGAGCAAGGATAAGACAATGGAATTTTGCAACATGAAAAATTTAGGCCTCATGTTGCAGAACGGATGAAAAACTACTTGTAAACGCTTAAATGGGAAGTTCTATTCCACTTGTCGTATTCACCAGATTTTATTCCATCCGATTAGCACGTATAATCGAAGGAACATTGCCTGGCTGAGCAGAACATTCATACTTATGAAGATGCTAAAAAATCAACCGTCTCGTGGTTAGTTTCGAAAGACATGTCGTTTTCCGACGTATAATTCAAGTGCTGTCAGAAAGATGGGAAAAGTAATGACTAGACATAGACAATCATTTCAGTGACATGTTTTCTTAATATTTTTAAATAAAACATTACTTTTCATAACAAATACAGCGAAAATTTATTTAATACCATAATTCATGATTTACAAATCAAAATTATCGAAACGCTATTACATACGTACCATGTACATCGCGAGAAACAAATATCCAAATCCCGCCATGATCAGTTCATTATACGCACTATGTTCTGATAGGTTCCGAAACCCCGGGTAGTAATAAGGAGGTAGGATATGCATAATTATTAATATATACTTTATAGCAGTTATATTACACTGATAACTGCTTAAAAATACAGAAAATATATATATATATATATATATATATATATATATATATATATATATAGGTATATTTCGAAGGAAATATAATCAGTTGTTAAAGGTATATTTTGGAGGGAAATATTACCTTAAATAGTGATTCAACCGAATTTATCAAATATTCAAAGAATTAGAACTCAAAATATATATTTGCTAACAAGAATGAATGATGGGAAATAGGAATTCAAGTGACGATGATTGCTATCAGCACAAATCGTAAATAAATTCAGTATATTGAATTAATTAATATTAAAATTCACATACCTCGCAAAAATGTAGTATAAGAGAATATTAAATTGGTCATAACATAAGCAGCACGGACACTATTTTTATAAACTAAAAATTGGTCTCTAAAACATAACATTAACATTAAATCTAGCACCATGTTCTTAAACAGACTCAATAAATCGATGCTTTCATAGTGATGTCAAGCACGCTGTCTAATTCATTCAGAATATATATAAAATATCAGCAGTACATGAAGGAAATCTCAGTGAAATATTTAAAAATTGCTTCGAGCGAATGAAAGTTGTTAGTTTTATGAGCAGCGAGCTTTTCAGTATATTGTTGACTGGCACTGCAATCACAAAGAGGGATGTACCAGATATACAAATTATGGCACTGGCGATCTTTTAAGAAAAGCAACGCGTAAAATGAATAGCACGTCATATTAGAAATAAAAATAATGGTTGTCTAATTGTAGATATTCCACACTATTGCGAACGAAATGTAGGTTGAATGAAAAATTACGGTTAGGGAATTTGAGAAAGATTTTTTTCTTGATAAATTGTTTTAATTAAAAGATGTGATATATTTCTAATAATGATAACACTATTTAGTTGGGAAATTTCATGTTTAATGCTTCTTTTTTCAATAAGAACTTATATTACTGGTGACATTAATTATATATCATTAGTCTATAAACCGCTAAGATTACTATACCTGGGCTTTAAAACTATTTTTTGTAAATTGAAAAATCTCTCTTGAAGTATTTATTTTAGTTTTAATTTCAAGTTAATAAATTAAATTTAGTATTTCAAAAAAGAAAAATACTTGTTTGTATTTCAAAATACTGTTTAAATAAACTGGAACAATTTTTTTTTGTTACTACTATCACAGATTAGCGCTCTAATTTAGACGTTATTAACTGACATTCAATTAATCTTCTTCTGTGTACTATGTCCCTTCAGGACTTTGGCGATCATGCTCTTACACGTCTCCATATTGCTGTTAGCACATATCACGCTTTCTTCTGTTATCTCACACCAAATTACCTCTACTATTTAGCTGCTCGGACTCTTCAATTAAGTTATCCGCTGCTTTCCCCTGTCTCACTTTCCCTGCGAGTATCAGATTCTTCAAGCCTTCTTTCCTCATTAAATGTCTCATCAAATTCAGCTTTCTTTTCTTGTCCTCAGCATTAATATCTTTTTTCCATCCTTTTCAAAAACTCATCATTGCTCACATGCTCGATCCAAGATATCCGCAGCATCATTCTGTAGAACCATATTTCAGTTGCTTCAAGTTTTTCCTGCATCTTTGATATTTTCAAGCATCCACTATATTGAAGAAAAGACATCACATAGGAATTCATTACTCTTTTTTTTGTTTCTAGCGAAATTTCCCTGTCTCTTAATACTCTGCTCATCTTCTAGAATGCGTCCTTTGACCTGCAAGTTCACCTTCAGTTATTTAGTATTGCATTTTCCTTCTTCCGTTAGAACAGTTCCAAAGTACTTATATTTGTGTATTATACTTAAAAAAAAAACATGAATAAAATGTCATTTTCTGAAACTTTATTTGCGAAATATCAGCCGTTTAAGATATAATTAATGTGATTGAAAATTATTATTTACTTTAAGTTTAAATATTTAAGAAATTGAGTTTTAACATATCAGTAGCTGCCTTTCGACAGATAGTAGCCGGGTTTATATATTTGAGGAAGTGACGACAATGTAATATTCAATGGAGAATTTATTTCAGAAATTACACGTGTACATGTTTGTATTTAATTTTTAAGTACTCAATAATCGTAATAATTTATGAAAATATTCTATGTAAACTAATCTTTTATTGAATTTTAGGAGTGCTGCCTTGAAATATTAATTGGTCATAGCTCCTATTTTCTGTGCATTGTAGTGCATGTCTCCCATTGCTTAAAAAAGGGTACATTAACATATAAAAATTTTTTTCAAAATATTTTTTAAGATCTTGGTGTTTGATTATTTGCATTAAAGTTTTCTATTTATGATTAGAAAATTGTATTTACTTAAAAATAATATTAAAACTTCTGCAAGTAATACAATACTTAAAAAGATTATAAAATTTAATAACATTTTTGAAGAAAAAATGAAAACACATTTTGTAAAAAGTTCATTATTCGCCAAAAAAATATTAGAGATCTAGTGCAATTAATATATCTAATTTTTAATCCCAATTAAAATCTTTTGTAATTAAATAATTATGTAATTTTATTGCATTTTTGTTTTTCGATTGGAAGCTGTTTTAAATTCTGCAATATATTTTTTCGATGATATTCCAAAACAAAGTACAGAGAGAACATATTATTTAAACTTATTTATAAATGGAACTTTGTGTGTGTGTGTGTGTGTGTGTGTGTGTGTGTGTCTGTGTGTGTGTTTGTGTATGTGTGTATCCGTAACCTATAGACTCCGAAACGGCTGAACAGATTTTCTTGAAAATTTACACAGTTGTACTATAAGCGTCTGCGAGTGTTCTTAGCTAGGTTTTGTGCCGAGATACCCCCGATAATTATCGAAAATCGATTATCGAAAAAATCGGGTTATAGAAGGAGTGGTCCGATTTTAATCAAATTTGACACACTCATATACAAAGACATAAGAAACGATATTCAGAAGCTTCAAGGTTGCAGTTCTTAAAATAGTGCCAAAAGTCGACAATATATATATATATATATATATATATATATATATATATATATATATGTTTGTGCAAAAGGCAAGATATTTGTGTGTGTGTCTGTTTATCTGTCTGTATGTCCTTTATACAAATCCACAATTCTTATCCGATTCTCACCAAACTTCAAGCAAATAGTCTTTAGGCTGAGTCTGAGCTCTAGGACCATGGATTAGTTTTAAAGCTTTCATTACATCCGAGCAACGCCGGGCTATACTGCTAGTATTAAATATGGACAAGTCGTGTAAATGTAATTAAAATCCGATAATTAATTCATTTTTGTTCGCCATTTTCAAAATATTTTTTACTGGAAAAAAGGATTTGATAAAGCTTCAAGAAGTATTATAATTTGGCCTTTTCTTTTGCTTTCATCATATTTTGGTACTTTTTCCTTATGTTAGGCATATTTTTAGAATTTTTTGGAAGTTCCTATATCAGCAAGAACTTTTTCGTATAACATGTGTATATTTGTATGAAAACGTATATAGCTATATAATTATAATCAAATTAGGAGCACTTTGTTAAATTCCTTTCAAGTTTATATTTAAAGAAAAAAGCAGAATTTATTTCCCGAGTGCAGCTATCCACTAATATTAGTAGTAGATAGACTGTGTATTTATGTGCTGAAATTGTCTGGAAATGCTAGATTGTATTTATATATACACTTTCAATAAGTTCATCTTAAATAACATTCGGGGTGGAATAAATCAATTACTAACTTTCCAACCCCGAGGCATTTGATCCTAAGTGATATAATCGATAACAATCCGAATTACTCAGTATGCAACGCGAATAGAGTTTCCCGAGTTAGTGAATGCTAAGCATCTTTGCAATATATGAATATTTTATAAACTTACTTTAAAATTAAAACGTAATTTTTCGGGATATACAACAATCATAATTGACAAACACTGCTCTTCTCAATAAAATTATTAGAACATAAGGCAATGATTGATATCTCAATCATTTTCAAAGCGGAAATACTTCCAACAACGTGCTTCTGCAAAAATAAAGAAAATAACTATTTCGCAGTCACCGTAGTGATATTTCCATCGATAGTTATATGCTATACATTAAACTTGTATAAATATGTCTTTTTTTTATCATGAGGATTTCAAATATATATGCGCTTTTGCTCAGGTTTGGTTCATTTGGTTCTCGACAATATGGCGCATGTAGAAACTAAATATTTAACTTGATATAATGAGCCGTAAGGTCTGAGTGATATGGGGACAGCGGTTTTAACTGGTCAGTAGTGGTATATTAATCATAATGATAAATTATTTTTGTCGACAATGTTGTTATAAAACCACTTGTTAAAGTACAAAATTTGATACGCAAATTAATTTTCGACACGCACTAGTGATTTGTTCATGATATGTGTGAAAAAGACTCTAAATTAATCCGTAATAATCAAAGCCCTTAATTTTTGAAAAATACTTTAGCAACATTAACTATAATGAGGAACACCACAGACCGGATGTATATGTAAATTAAATTTACTCTTACATTTAAGCAACTTTTACACCATTTAAAACAACTTCTATTATAAAATATTAGAAATAACATCGCAAAGATGATGGAGAAGTAATCATTTTGATATATTTTGCACATCTTATATACCCAAAATATCTTGTTCATATGCGATAACAAATGCATGTATTTAAAGAACTGAATTCATTGACATTTTAATGTAACGTGTTAAAAAGTGTTTGTGCTCAAATGCAAAACACTTCAAAATATTATTAATATTTGTTAAATCATATCTGCTTGTCAAAATCATAGAATTTGCATGTTTGATTCACATAATCAGTACAATTTTATAAATAAAAAATGGCACCATTTGAACTCTTCTAGGTATGAGATCCGCCATGACAGATATAGTAATGAGGATATCATGGGGAAATGACTTAACTTTGTTTTGATATTACATTAGTGGAAGACTGTCTAGTGTGTAATACACATGAGAAATTATCGAAGATATATCGACAGAAAGCCTCAATAGTGGTAGATTTTTGTGGACTCTAAAGATACCTAACCCTTCTGGGGTTTAGGAACAAGATTATTTACTTTATGAGATAAGAAAATTAACCATTTAATAGCTTGCAAAGAATAGATTTTGTCTAGCACAAGCAGTTGATACAAAACCAGAACATAAAATAAAGAGCTCTACTGACGTTATTAAATAGCGACATCAAATCGAGAATCTAATACGGTTACTATGCAACGAGATAAACCCATTCAAAAATATCAAAACTGTTAACTCTACGTGATTGTTTTCTCAAACTAATTATTAAAAATGGCTGCCAGCGAATGAAGCTGTAGGTATTGGCGAGCAGCATTCTTTTAAATATCCGTTAAATAGTGCTAGTATCTCACACTAGGTAACTTTACCATATAAAATAATTCACATACTTTGACTACTTACAAATTTACATTTACAAAGAATATCGCAAATCCTAGAGAATAAAAAGAAAAATACATTACTACATTAAAAATCCATGACATATAGTGGATTGAGCAAATAATTTTGCTGAAAAAAATATGTTAGAACAAATTTATAATCTGCGTTTAAAGATTATATGCAAGTTATGAATGGGTATAAAGAGTTGCGTCTTTAATGTTAAAATTCCTATTATGTTGTTGTTTAGATTCTACACAATATTATTAACTTAGATATATAGTGATAGAGAAAACGATTGTTTTTGGTTGGAAAAAATTTTACTAAGTTAACAAAACAGACAAAATTGACTGTCAGTACTTTATTTGCAACTGTTTATTTTAATACTTTTACATTATTATACATTGTAAAATTTATATGAAAAGATAATACGAAAAGATTTTACAATAAATTCGTCAATTTCTTAAAAGAAATTACAGAAAGAATATTTTATTTCAAAAATAAAAATATATTAACAAAAATAATAAAATCTTCTAAAATTTATTGCACAAATACTCCTTCCTTTTCGATAACTCTTAGCAGCATATTTTCAACATCTGATGTTAGATCTGCAAATTTAGCGGTTGGCAAATTGTTTACAGCAAATTTAACTGCCTCCCAGAGGTCACAATTGGTGTTGAATTGCGTTCCATTAGAATAAATATCTCTCTTGAGGATGCTCCAAAGATTCTCAATGGGATTCATGTCACAGCTATTTGAAGGCAAGTCCATAAGAGAATCTTAAACAAATTCTTTTTCTTTCAACCAGGATTTAATAAACTTTGATGCATGACTTGGTGCGTTGTCTTGCATTGAGATCATAGATCTACGCTTGGCTTAGGACTGGTTATAAAACCATTCAAAGAAATATTGCTCTATAAAATCACAGTAACATTCGGAATTCATTTTCACACCGTCTATCAATTTAAATGAACCCACGAGCTCATTACCAATAATCCAGGCCAATATCATTATCCTACCGGCGCCTTGTTGGCTTTTTAAAAATTTCCTTGAGTCATGTTGCTTGTGAACCAATCCTCGAGCCCATCCATCGGTCCCATCGAGAGTGATCCTTGATACATCTATAAAAAAAACTTTACTGATATCAGTTTTCAGGTATTTTGTCCCACTGCACTTTTCTTATGGTTTTTATGTTAAAACCAGTTTTTGATTTAATTTTTTTACATCAGGTAAACTGTTTTAATGCTTTACACCTTGTTTCCCTTGATACGATAGAAGTTTCAGTGGCATATGAACGCACTTGACGCATTTGGGTTTTTATTAATTTTATTTGGGTATGATCTTGCTTTTGTAAATTCCTTAATTCAAACTGAGACTTTTTTCTTTGGTAGAGTTCCCATTTTACATATATTCTTGATTGTTTGATGATCCCTTTTCAAATTCTTACAATTTTGAAGCAAAAAATTTCCTTTTATATTTTCTTTGATTATATAGTTCCTTTCATTCATTGTTAGTTCTTTTTTACGAGCCATAATACTGAATTCTAGTTCTTACAAATAATCTCTTGACACTGCAAATTGCTATAATTACTAAAAAAATACTAAATATCAATCTGAAATTGAAAATTAGGACTTAATTACTTTCATGTTTACTCGCTGTACATAATAGTACAAATTATTTTATTGGATAACATATATCTATGAATTTTACATAAAATATTTGACAATAGCTCTTTTGCATAAAACCTCTAGACACAGTTTAAATATTAAACGCGAGTAGCACTGGATGATTGAACATTGTTTACACGTAATGAAAGGGATATTACCACCATTAAATTTGTGTTTTATTTTGTAAATTAAAATCAACAGAATTTAATGTCTAAATATATAAGTGTAATTGAATGGGTATTTTCTATGTATTTGCTTTTAGTCGCAAAAATAATATATTATTTTAAATTGAATAATCATTAATAAATTGTGAAAATGCTTTTTTCTAAAATAAAAGAAATGAAAAAAAACTTTATTAAAACGATCAATATGAACATTAGTCATATTTTCAATTACATTTACGGATAAAATATTTAAGTCTCTATAAACAGTATATCAAGAGCCTGAATTAAATTGTATTCCAAAGTAAATTTTGAATTATAATTTTGAATCTCACACATACAAACACTTATATATATTCCTGTAGTAAACTTTTTCTTAAAGACATGTCATACTTTTTCTGATGAAGTGTTATATATTTTACTTTTAATTCAAGAAATTGTCCAAGCAATTTTAGTTTGTCCGATGGCCATATAACTAAAACTCAACATAAACAGAATTTTCAAGAGTAATTCTGTATTAAACAATGGAACATTCAATAAATTAATTAGAACCAAATATAGAATACAATATTTCAAAATGCTTTCTATAATCCTGACTGAACAAAAGATATCAATATGACAAATGTTATTCTAAACCCATAAATGTTCAAATGTTTGTCATCTTATCCTACAGAATAAGCTATTCTTTGACACCAAATTATTCCAAAGGAAAGATTTCAACAATTCATTCTACTTTCGAACAAATATATCTATATGGGTTGATTATCCAAAATATTGGTTCCCACTTTTTCACTATAATTTAGTGATGAATGAATGTACACAATGTTTATATGATGTCAAACTTCTTTGTTAACCGCACATAATTAAGAATTATAAGAGTGGGAAAGTCCTGCTGATGTCAGCTGGTATTGGTAAAGAGGTGCCAAAAATCCGCGTCTTAAATGATGAGAAGTTTTCTTTGTACTAAGACATAATGGTGGATTTTAATAGACTAATAATGGAAAGGTGAGCAGGCATTTTTGATTGTATAATGGCGGTCATCACTTCAGTATCAAAATAATTAAGCACTGTCCGTCATAAATAAAGGAAATGGTTTATTTTTATTTGAGTATTTTTGTAAATTAATTATTTCAATAAATATGAATGTATACATTTCATTTATGTAAATGAGATTACATTCATCGACATTTCTTCATGTATTTTAAAGTTATTTGCAAATTAATTATTTCTTTGACTACTTCTACATTGCAAAACAACATTCGATTCTGAGTTATATTCTGTTGAAATGTTGAAATGACGATTTTCGTCCGTTCACCGAAGTTAAGCTACATCAATCCTATTCAAACATTTTGAAGGTTCGAGCTTCAGAATACGGTGACTGCTCCTCTGCAGATGGGTAAGATACCCTGTAATAGGGTCTACCTGTTTGCTGTGAGTGGCGACCTGTAAGGTGTGAAGATTTAATCATGGAAGTTCGGTGTTTCGGCGGTTAGGGTGAGTACTACCAATTCGTAACATACTAAATTGGCACATGCATGAATTTGGGCTTTCGGAGAGACCCTTTCTAATGAAACGGCTAGTTAGGCCAAACCGTAACGCCTGTAAAGATAGAAATATTGAATATTTTAGGAAATTGTTATTAAATTAACTAGTAGATGAACAAGAAATTGTTCTAATGAATCTGTTTCAGAAGGCATCGTCTAAGGATCCTTCGGCTCGTAGAGACATTTAGACTAACGCATGGCTGTTAACTATTATGGTTGTTTAATAAAGTTTGTTTAATGAAACAAATGTAGTGACGGGTGCTCTGCTTCTCTTTTGAGTGTACTGGTCAGTGTAGCTCCGATCTGTCAAGGCGACCATTGTTCCCCCTTGAAGCGTTCCAATTGCAAACTCTGGATTTGGAAAGGAGCACAGGCAGTGAAATTTAAATCCTAAAGATTATGAATCTAAACAAAAAACCGAGTGATACCTTTAGAAATCAGATTAAAAAGATATGCATAGACTTTACAAAATGTTTGGTTCCAGAAACCTTTGGTGGGGAGCTCTCATTGTCAAGACTGTTCATTTATTGATTGCAAAAGTTATATCTAGTCGGATTTATTTAAAATTACTCAGAAAAATGAGACATAACAATTTATTGTAGAGGATGGAAAATCAGGCTGTATTTTTAAAGAAAATAAAAACCTTCCACAAAATAATTATTAAAACTTGTTCTCATTAAAGACTGAATATATCGAAGGGGATTATTAAAAGTAGAGAGCTCTCCGTGGCCATAACAAAATAATTCATATAACCTGGAGGGAAAGGGAGTTTCAGACTACGGAGTGATCACGATTACAAGAAACGCTAAAACAATATTTACAAATACATACATCTTCATGTCAATTCACTGAAACTTTTTTCTAAAATAAAGATTGCCTATGATAGTGAGCCATTTGGGTTATATATGCTAGTTTCTGAGGTGTTTTAGATATCAGGAATTGATATCAGGAGTGGGCATCAGAGCTGACTTACAAAATATGTCCTAAAATGATGAGTCATGATGAGGTTTAGTTCCAGGATGAGAGTTGGATGTGAAAATATTCAGGAAAACCTACAGCTTACTCTCGTGCATGTGAGTTTTCGAAAAAAAAAAGAATTGTGGCAGTTAAATAGAAAACAAATATTTTCTTTTCGGTGGCAAACATGTAGTTGAAATGTAAAGGATGGATTATTCCTATGCAAGCATAGTGGATAGGACAAGTCAAAATTAATCTAAACTCACTGACAAGAATAGGGAACTTACTGAGAGACTTGTACACTTAGGGTAAAATACTTGGCTGAATCCCTAAAAAAAATTAAGAATTGTATTACAAAGAATTGGAACAATCAGAACTTGAAAAAAAAGCAAAACGAAGACTGGCAATAAATGGATAACAATCTCGGATGAGGACTTCCTCTTCTAATTAAGTTAAGCAAAAAGTAGATGAAAATATCATACATCACATATAAATAGGCCAAATACTTAAACAGTAAAATAAGTATGTATAAATATAATGAAAAAAAAACAAGCAAATATTGCAATTGTCTACTGAGAAATGCATTGAAAATTTAGATGGTATTAAAGTAGATTGCTAAAAATACCAGACGACTAAAACTTCAAAACTATACAAATAAAAAAGAATACACCGTAAATAAGGAATGTATAAATATGTATAAAATATTACAATGAAACCTGAATTGAATTTAAACATCGTTTCCGCTTCATTTGATAGCAGACCTGCCTCCGGCAGTTATTTGCTTTCAGTAAACCATCCTTAAGAGAAATCACAATATAAATATGAGTGATTACCATCAATACAATTAGATAAAAGAAAGTAGTTTTCGAGCATCAGGTGGTGCATCCATCTCAGTCGTAAAATATGTTCCGCAAAGTCAAATAAACGTGAGAACTGATTTACAGGCAATAGCTTCAAAGTTGACGCTGTTCAGACCAATCAACATCAGTTTGGTGTACATTACACCGAACGAAATAAGGAATGAAAACGAATTTCAGGAAATTATAAAGCATATCCCTGCTCTATCATGTTACTAGGGATTTTAACTAAAAACCTTATGGGTCTAGAAAGATAGAAATAAAAAAGAAAGGTTTATGAAATCTGTTATAAATAACAATGATTTGTGTATATATAAAGATAAATTACCATCTGATGTGTCCATTCACTGCTAGGTACTTTGCTAAGGATTTATATTTGTGCAATCCATCTATTTTATAGACATTATATTCACTGTACTAACGGAAAATATAATAGAGATATTTTTTTATAATTTACCTGGAAATTTCGGAGTAAAATGACGAAAATTTTTCGTGTTAGAACTTAAGTAAACAAACTTCAAAAGCTATGCTCTGAAAGGCTAGAAGAACTATGCATCAAGGACATGATTCACTTTATAGAAATACTGGACTCTGTTACAAAGGAATGCATCTCCAATAGTCATAAAGAGCAAGGATAACTTAATAGACTTTTGTTTCATGATGATCTTAAAAAAGCTATCAGGATCAAAGAAGGGCAGTGAAGGTTTTTATCAAAGATTCCACAGTATAACTAGCTGAAATTTTATCAACTTCGAGCAAAATACCGGAAAGTCAAAATTAACCAAAGATAGAAAAATCTCGTCAGCCACCTGATTTCAGTGACAAAATCTAAATCTCTTCTGGACATGATAAAGAAAATAGCAGGCAAATATACAATTGCTATAAAACACATTTGCATAAACAATGACAGAATATCAAGCAAACTGTGGATCAATGACGAATTAGCAAGATCAACGTCAAAAAATATAATCAGCCAAGAATGGTAGTCAACAATTTGCTAAGTTCAAACAAAAGCCAAAAAAAATCTGAACTTTAAACCAAATATTATTGAGAGCTGGAACGTTTCATTTACAACTGAGAAACTGAATGAATCTTTAAGAAGCCAAAAATAGAGCTGTGGGAATAGACATTATTAATTAAGAAATTCTTAAAGCAGCTGCTAAAAAATCTTTGAAGCTGCTGCTAAAACTGTTTAATAATATACAGACAAATGACTACTTCCCAGATTTTTAGAGACAGTTTCTTAACACACCTATTACGAAGCTTGGAAAGGATGATTCAAATTCTGAAAATTGCAGGCTGATATTTTAACAATTTATCTGTTTAAAACCATGGAAACAATGATCAATAAGCGACTGAGTTAATACTTGGGAAAGAACGTCCGTATCAGCAATCGCCGATAAGCATTAAGAAAAAAGATGTATCCGTTGATCACTCAGTGCGGTTGGTGAGCTTTGTTCAAGAATTATTTCATAGGAAGGAACATCGCATGGAAAATTAGAAAAAGCGTACAATGCCCCATGGAAGTTAGTCATATTAGAAGATTTGCATTTGCTAGTCTAAGAGAGAGACTAAAAGAATTCATAGAGAACTTCGTAAATATAATTCAAGTCCGAGTGAAAAGTACACTCTTGGAAGTGTAAGAACAAGAGAAAAAAGTTCAAAAATAAACACTATTCTAAATATTATAACCTCAAGAGTTTTATGTGAATGATGTTTTTAATCATCTACAAATCACAGCATATGAACACAATAGAAAGGCAACACTACCAATGCCTAAATAAAATACAAAAACACGCTATGGAAAAAAAATTGCATTTTCTAAAATAAAACCAAATGTATACATTTCTGCAAACACATACTTTATACTTATCTATGCTTGAGAAGAGATGAAGCAGAAAAACTATGAAGAGAACAGTACAATTTTCTACGTTATATTTTTGTTGAGGGAAAATATATATATATATATATATATATATATATATATATATAAAATACAAGCCTTACCTCAACAAAACATGAAACAAATCAGAAACACACACAGACACACGAAATACGAACACGATTAAAAAAATACACATGCTAAATTCAAATAGTATCGCAAAAACAATAAAAAGAACTAGCTGAGCTGTAGGATAGAACTGAATCAACATTGCTGAAACACTTTGAGAAGTATAATCACGAAATCAAACTTCGCAAGTCAGTGAAAATAATTTTTATAGTCAACGAAATTGACAGGAAACACTTACCGTGCAAGTGTGAACAAATAAAAACAACAAGCACACATATGTATTTCCTGGCATACTACTTGACTTGTCTATTTATGCACAATACGTTGCCATCAGAAAAGCAAACGTTTCTTGGTTCTCCCTCGCTTGCTTGGCCGCCATCGCCAATCAAAATCACTTCTTCCGGCTTTATCTGAGTCACGTGTTGGACAATAGCAGACCCATCTTTACCTCTGGTCGCAACAAGTGCAAGAAGATATTTAAATAAACCAATCTGCTGTTTGCAGCCAAAATGAATCAGCGCATACCATCCCGTAAATTCGGTCCTAAAAACTACTGGAGGCTCTGTAAATGTGTACAAAACAATAAAAAAAACATCAATTCCACCTCTAATCAACGAATTGAAGGTCCTTACCTCTACAACAGACAAGGCTGAGTGTTTTGCTCGCAGATTCTCCATTAACTCGAGACTGGACTCTTCTGGAGTATCTGTTCCCGACTTCCCACCCCAAACTGAGGCCCAACTGATCGATGCCGATATTACCCACTTGTTAATCACTAACATACTGTCAAAGCCACACTACCATAAAGCGATCAGCGGCGGCGGAATCCTAATCATTGTCCTGAAGAAATGTTCCCCTGAACTTTCCTTTGTTCTCTCAAAATCCTATAACTACTGCCTCTCTGCTTCATACTTTCCTGCTTGTTGAAAGTCCTCCTCCGTGGTTTTAATATATAAAAACACTAGTGAACCCTCTGACCCCACTAATTATGGCCTTATCAGCCTCCGACCAACTTTGGGTAAAGCGTTCGAAGCCATCATCAACGCCGAGGTGGTTCAACATCTCACAGCCCACATACTATTCTCTGACAAACAGGTCTACTGCTGATATGCTCACGACCAACACAGAGTTTATACACCAGGCTCTCGACAAGAACGGCGAATCCCGAACTGTTGCCCCAGTTATCTCCAAAGCGATTAAGAGAGTCTGGAATGCTGGCCTTCTACGCAAGCTACGAGGTTATGGTATAACTGGACAATTGTTTAACATTATCCAGTCATTCCTTTTTAAATCGCACAATGAATGTAGTATTGAACGGACATGTTCCCAGTACTATCATACGAAGGCGGGTGTCCGTCAAGGCTCAATTCTATGTTCTATGATTTTCCTTATCTAAATTTACGTTCTCCCAGACGTAATAAGGTCCCAAATAGGAAAATAAGCTGACGTCAATTCGGTTTAATCTCACATCAATCAAAAATCTTCTGAGGCTGACATAACAAACCTCGCTGCCGAGCTTGAAATGAACCTCCAATCCGTGGCGGACTGGGGTAAGAAAAAGCTGGTGAATTTTTAATGCTTCCAAACGAAGCTGCTATCTATTAAGCATCAGAGACAATCGCTCCTACCTCGCATTAGCATGGATTAGGCTAGTCTCCATGAAAGCAAAATCCGGTGCCTTCTCGGCTTAACTCTCAAAACAGACCTGGAAGTGGAATGACTATATAAAATCTATAGCTAAATCCGCTGCTAAGAAATTCGCTTCTCTGTGTAGGGCCATAAGTTTTTCTGCCCGAAACAATCCTGTACATATATAGGTCAACCATACGTCCGTGCATTAAATACTGCTGGCCTATCTAATCGGATGCTCTTGTTATCCATCTAATCTCTAATGTGATAGATCCCGACTTGGCAGCTCATATATAGTCACTTTCACACTGGCGCAATATGGCTTCCCTGTGTCCTTTCGACAAATACTTTCACAGCTTCTGCTCGGATGAACTTAGCTAAATGTTGCCCCTATATATAAATTTACTCGAGCCACAAGATTAGCAACTAGGTTTCACCGTCTTACTGTGAAACCAATAAATTGTAAACGCAAATTCTACTCCATCAGCTTCTTTTCTCGCACTTCCCGTCTGTGGAATTTCCTTCCGTTTAATTGCTACCCCGACAGCTACATTTTCCAAGAATTGACTTGAAAAGTCAGTAATCCTCTCCTATTTTACAAACCTGAATCCTCTCTCTCCTACTCCTTTATCCGTCCACTACATGCACATCAGTTTTCTCATCCTTCTCTCACCCACTTCCTAACACACCATATAACCTGTCACTTTTTCTAACTTTCCTACAATGTAAAACCCTGTAAAACAGTGGCAGTAAAATGTCTTCCTTGGGGCGATATGATGATAAAAATAAACAAACAAAAAAACGGACCTTAATATATGAAGTCACAATTTTATTCGCCTGATGTGAGTAAACTTTAGATTCGAAACACGTGTAGCGGTACAGATACAATTATGGTCAATTAATATATCAACTAATAATTATAATAATAGCAACAACAAATCTACACTTTAAACAAAAGTTTCACGTCATTTTGCACTTTTTCTCAGATACACACACACACACACACACACACACACACACATATATATGTGTGTGTGTGTGTGTATATATATATATATATATATATATATATATATATATGTGTGTGTGTGTGTGTGTGTATGTGTGTGTCTGTTACAAGAAAAATATGTCTGAGAATTAAATATCCAGCAAAACCTTTGTGAAAAAAAAATATATATATTACTTGAAATGCATTTAACTATCGTTAAAGCACTTCAAAAAATTGTGTTTTAAACATGTGATTAGAAACTTGATTTAAAAACTGATTTTTTATAAAAAAAATATGTATTCTATTCCTACAACATTATCGAAAAAATCTAGTCAGCCCTTATATAACCAATGAGATTTATATACCGTAAATGAATATAAACCCAAATCAAACTACTCAGTATTCACAATTTGTTTACCTTTAGAGAATACTAGTTACTGTAAGCTTGGATGTGCCGCTGGTGTAATATATAAGAACTCGGAATTGGAAAGCAAGGAGCGGAGTTCAATTTCCATTTGGGCTGTTTACATACGTTTAGTGTAAATAACATGTGTGAATTTTCGAAACAACCACTTCACTTAGCAATGCATTAAATAACAATTTTATTAGTATATCTTTATTTTCTTCAAAGTTTCATACGATCGAAATATATTTTCAGGCTTTCAATAATCTACCAATGGTAGATAATCCGTAAAAACGCGAAACAAAATCAATCTGTCCATAAAAACTAGCAAAATGGAGGTCAGATGTCTTACGTAATGGTTAGCAAAAATAGTATGAAATTGATTTTTCATTATATTTTTCATTTATGAAATGTTTCTATTTTTGTCATTAAGATGTTATCTATGCAACTTTACAATGTTCTAACATTTCATTTATCGTATAAGATAGAGATTTATCCCTTCATCGAGTTAATTTTATTATAATTATTATTCCAAAATAATTTATATGAAATAGACAATAAATATAAGTATGCCTAAATCAATTTCACAAAAAAAATTGATAATAAATTTATAATTTTAATACAAGACCAAAAAAACAAAATCTGAAATCTACATTAAGTAAAGCGTAATTTCATCAGGCTGTTCGTTTCAAGTTAATTTCGACATCAAAACTTTTAAGTAAGTATAATGTTCAACGGAATTCCGAAAAGTTATCGACTTGTTCCCTAAGCAAAGTACGAAAATCGGTCTCGTATTCGTTGAAAATAATCTTTATTGCGTAAAGTGGCAACTGGCAATATTTGAATTGGTTTCATGTTAATGTTAGTTATATGTCAACGAAATGTGTATGATTTTGATATGTTGAAATTCTCAGCCATAATGGAGTAAATATTCCTGCAGATGATATTTTAAAATGAAATCTATTATTCTTTGTGACAAATGACACGGTGAGATACAAATTTCAACAGGGTCTGAGAGATATTCAATTGTGTCATTTCCTGACCTTAGTGATCCTATGCATCACTTAATATTGGAGGATCGAATAATCTCTAAAATATTTTCTAAGACACGAATGTTATCCGGGTTAGATTTATTATTCATGAAGAGCTGAGTATGTAAAAGTTGGGTGCAGACTGGTTGCATCAATTTTTAATCACAGACCAGAAACGGTAGCGATTGGATACTTCTATGTTGATTCTGCTACAGTTTTATTGATCTATTGATACTACTATTTGGACCAGCTTCCAGTATTGATTGAATAGGTCTACATTGCTTAACAAGGTCAAAAATCAAACCATAAAGTTGTGACACTCTGGGTCTCCAGGGCCAAAGAAAGTCAAAATACAAAAGTCAGCAGGAAATATTACACCCAAATGGTTTGTTAATCGTATGTTTCTAAGGACGAAATGTTTTATGATTATCATCAGAATACTTACTCTGTCAATGAAAATTAGGTATTGAAAGAAATAATGGTGACAGACGCTGTGGATAGAGTTTATATATTTCAGGACTGAAAATAAGAAAAGAAAAACATTTAATCTTATGTTCAGCATGTTTTGGTTAGTCCTAGTCGGCACAGATTTTGAGGTGCTGTGTTCAAAAATATATATCTTGGTATTTTCTTATTTTTTTGTCTGAAACCAAATAGTATATCCACGATAAATAAGATTTTTACGAGTGATAGAGATTATCAAAGTTACTCATATCCAAGCATTTTATATAGTTATCATTCATAAAGTTAAACAATGAAAGTACGCAGCTATCACGAAATTATTTCAATGATTCGCACTTTTCCAACTAAATGTTTATGACTAAAAACAAATAATCTAATCAAACAACGCCGGCCGAGTAAGATTGACGATCAACGGATTCAACACACGAATCGTCAGGAAAAATGCTATTACACTAGCTAAGGACAATAAGCAATTAGCTATCCTTTTGGACACCAACTCCAAAGATAAATTCATTTTCACTTATATTTTACTTATTTCTAAATTAAATATTTTAAAAATTGATTTCTATACAAATCATCAGGCGTTATGATAATATAAGAACAGTTGTTCGTGTAATCAGACATTATATAGCATTCACGTTTTGTGGAGTTGTCATTCAGAATTTGTTATAGAAATTAAAAGCAATCTGTGTTCCAATACTAAGTTCAGCTCTGCTGTGAATAGTCCGGCAGGTAACGTAGTAAAAAAATCGGGGTAAAAAATCCAACCTTCCTCTCGCAACAGTGAATATCGAACTTTCGCCAACGAAGTTTCAAAATGTTCTTTACTTTTTCAAAGCTCCAAAAATTTCTACCCAATCCATTTAAGCAAAAGCAAGAAACCTTTTTTCACCGAGCAATTTTTTCTGATTTTCCACACCAGACAGAGAGGAGAGAAATTCGCATAGCCTCTGACACTCATAGCATCTCTCTTTCTGCTATTTTCTGTCATTTTACTTCGGTAGATCACACACAAAAGACAACTCCTTTTTCAAGGTAGGTGATTTTATCTTTCGATGTAGAATTATTTTGAAGATGATTTGCATAGAAATAATTTTTTTAAAATATTTAATTTAGAAATAAGCAAAATATAAGTGAAAATGAATTTATCTTTGGAGTTGGTGTCCAAAAGGTTAGCTAATTGCTTATTGTCCTTAGCTAGTGTAATAGCATTTTTCCTGACGATTCATGTGTTGAATCCGTTGATCGTCAATCTTACTCGCCCGGCGTTGTTTGATTAGATTATTTGTTTTTAGTCAGAAACATTTATTTGGAAAAGTGCGAATCATTGAAATGATTTGGTGATAGCTACAGGATTACCATAATTATAAACCCCTAAAACGTAAATGTTTTGCAGAACATGAGCAAATTCAATAAAGAATGTATTAAACAAATTCCGTAAAAAAACTAAAAACAATTCTGGCTAGAGTCTGAATGCTCATTATCGATTGAAACTGTTTTCAGATACGCTTCGAATCACTGACACAATTTATTCTTTGTATTTTGGATTATGATTGGATATTAGAAAAGCCGTTTCTTAATTATCGATTTTCGAGATTATTTTTTCAGTTATCATTTTTTTTATTTGAATTGAATGTGTTAATCAGACTAGCAGACAATGTGGCTTCCTGAAAATGTGGGCGTATTATCTGACTTATATTACAAATAGAAACAAATAATAAATCATTGTTTTATTGTGGTTCGACTGAAAGCAAGTTTTATGTGCGAACGGCAGAAATGGAACTGGTTGGATAAGAAAAAAGGTATCCATTTAATTAATCTGAATAGAAACATAAAATAACATGCTAAGGATTACCAATTATATCTATGAGTGTTTGGGACTCGTAGAACCAGGCTATGACATCGGTTAATATACAAATGAACCACTCACCATTCATTCATTTGATCATGCGATGTTTTATTCTTATCAGTGATGTTTGTGTTAATTTTCTACCTTAAATGAAACTTAATTGTTCTATTGAACGAGATATTTTAAAATACTGAGTAGTATCACTTTCTAAGTCGAGCATCATTTCTACAATTTAATGTCTGATTGTAATCTAATATCTAATTGACAACCAATCACACCAATGCTAGTATCTTCCATCTTTCTATCCTGGGTCCTACGCCTTTTCTGATTCTCATCAATGATCTTTCTGATATCAACAGTACCCTAGTAGGTATGCAGATGATACTACCATTTGCTCTTGTTTTAAAAGTAAATCAGTCAGAGCTGCCAAACTAAGACTAGCTGCTACTCTTAAAAAAGAGCTTTAATCAGTGCTTAACTGTGGCACTATCGGTTTGGTTTACGGCATTTCAACTTCACTGTGCTATCGAAAGCTTTTGAGTTTTACAATAGACTTGCATGAATATAATATATATTCTTCGTAAGAATTAATGTGGTATATCAGCATTCTTTGACGCATTTTTGTAAATTCGTTTTTGGTGAGAATCAGATGTATTGCTGGTATGTACTTTTCTTCCAAAAATGTATTATTGATAATATTGTATTACATTTCAACAGTGTATTGCATGAAATATTTATTTTTAAAAAATATATATTCCTGGAATTTTTACTATAAAATCTATTTTTATATTTTGTAGTGTTTTGACTCCGGTTTAAGGATAAATTATTTGTCCATACATGGGAACCTAACAGGTGCTACTACCCCGGATCAAGGTGGACCTGAGAAAAACATCAATTAAAGCTGGTTCCATGCTACTCATCACATTCCAAACAGTGGCCTTGCTGTCGGATGCAGTTTATTGTCTTAAGCAGGACAAAGTGTGCCAGTAAATGGCCCCTAAATTAAAATGCCTGTAAAACAGACCTGCTGACATTTAGCCACCATAGAGAAACTTTTCTTCCTGCAATCATCATGGTTATCAAGAGAGCAAAACATCACACTTTCTTAGCCTCACCTGTTATATAGATTTGATATGGAGTATATACATTAAGATAATAGCTGCATCTACTAAAATGTATCCTAAAACACCGTATCATGCAAAAAATTTTCCTCTTCAGAATCTATCGTCCACACTTACAAATCTACAATTCCTGCGTGCATGGAATACTTTTGGCATATATGGTTTGGAATAAATGGTATTCCTATCGAGTTTCTTGACAAAATCCAAAGAATTTGCAAATATAACCTATTTAGACTTTGCATCTCGACTTCATTTACCTTCGCACCGACGTAACGTGGCTTCTCTGTGTTTTTTCTAGAAATATTCTTGTGGTAACTACTTTGAGGATGTGCGTTGTGGTGCAGTTGATATATGCTCGGAACAAGAAATCGGGGTGACGAGTTCGAATTCCAGTTTAATTCATTGCATTCACTTACGCGCAAATACCCTTGGGAAAAGTATTAATCCGTCCTTTCCTTCCAGTTATGGGTTAAATAACAGGATAGATTGGGTTCTATAGCCTTGGCTAGCAACCAGTCTACCGCAGAAAGCAATGGCAATCTACTGCGGGAAAATCTTCTGCCCAGTCAGTCATGTCTCGAAAGAGACATGATCATCCAAGCGTGTTTCACGTATAGCACTTAACTGACTAACTGACTGACTGTGAAACAAATTTTTCCATTTGTGCCCTGGCCACCTGAATTTAAGCGTGCTATTGGACTGGCTTCCAGTTACCACCGTATTAACATTGAAAGAGTTAAATATGTCTTCGTAAATTTCTACTCCACCATTTTTTTCTTGCACTTTCCGCCTGTAGAAATCCTTTCTCTTTGTTTCGCATATAATTAAATCTTCAAAAATTTAAATGGAACGTGAATCGCCGTTTTCAGTATTCTTGGGTTGCGTTCTTCTCCTGTGTTTCCCTCAACCCTATCAATACAAATATTTTCTCTAACTTTGTTTCCCTGTAATCCTCTACCTACCAGTACGATTTCCACCTTGTTTGAGGTGAAATAATAAAAACCTAAAAATATGATTTGATAGGCAAAATATTCGGGTTTGTTAACTATTAAGTAATTGTCGGTAACAAGGCAAAATATAATAGCAGAATATTTTCTGTTATACCCATTCTCTGTATAGTAGTATGTTTGATAATCATTCACTTACGTGGATTATCTTTTTCTATCTAATAAATTCATATTCATTCATATATGTGGCGTAAGTGCTATAAGCGTAAAAACATAAAGATCCGAGCTTGTCTGCAGTTTTCACATTCGGACCATTGCTTTTGCGATGTGATGGACACTTTTTTCAGCTATAGATAGATTAAATAAAATATTAGTTCTAGTTATTTAGGCATGAGGGATTGTTAATAGGGGAAAAGAAAACTATGATTCAAAACATATATTAATATTAGCTATGTAAGTTATGTTCAACTTCTAGGTATCCCACGTAAGCTTATAATAATATATTTCTCAGCTCTTCGTCTCAGTTCCATACAAGCTTATTAAGTATTATGTAGCCCACTATGCTGATTGAAGCTTTAGCTTTTAATAAGGTGAAGATTTAAGATAAAGCATATAAATAATGAATGAATATTCTATGAACATTTGCAAACTTTGGTATGGAAAACAATTCCATCTGTTTTCATACATTCGAAAATAGCTAATTTCTTTCGGACTAAAATGATTAAAAACACTTACATTTGCAGAGGAGGTATTATTTCTCAAACTTTTTTAATTTCTCTGATTTATATACCTTGTTTAGAAAGTTAGTGAACTTGGACCGACTGTTTTCTGAACGGTTGTGATTTCAAAAATATTTTTACTGGACGAAGGGATATACATGCTAAATATGCTAGTTTACATTGCTACTTCAGCAATCGCTTGAGATTTAACATTTCCTGTGAGAATTGATGCGAAAATGAATGCCACAGAAGTGGTCATGATTCGAACTCAGTTCGTTGATTTCAATTACGCTGCTGTCTTCATATTGTGTGCTTATTTACATTTGCCTTGAAACTCGTTACAATTGAATTATATTTTTTATTTCAATACTTTTTGCCAGTTCTTCAAATAATTTTAAAAGAGAGAAAACCGAAGAATATTCTGCATAAATCTAGTTACATAAATAGAGCTAATGTAGAAATAGTTAAAATTGCTGTTACTATCTATCTATCTATCTATCTATATATATATATATATATATATATATATATATATATATGAATAAAAGTAATGGAAGCATTACTATTAAGAAAAAGATATCCGATACTAGCATCAGTTATGAACACGGGCACAATTGGCTAACCGTGTTCGAAACTTAAAATATACATAAACACTACATATATTTAGAAATATAAAGAATTCATTGTTGATAGATAAAAATATAGCCGGAAACGCACGAAAATACAAAATTCTGATATAATTTCACTTCCGAAGAAAAAAATTAGAACATATCAAAACTTATAAAAAATTAATGATAACACCTTGTCTGTCATTTTTATGAAACTTATATAAAAGAAAGATCGTTGGCCACATATAAACTTTTAAAATATATATATAGCGAATGACTATATATATATAAATATAGAGAGAGAGAGGGAGAGAGAGAGAAATAGAGCGCAAAAGACTATATATATATATATATATATATAATGTTCAGCAGGTCTGCATGCCTTCGGTTGTGATTATTACACGGGCATGATTATTTCTGGCTTTCGCATCACAATGATATACAATATGTTCTCCAAACAGGAAATCGAATTCTAGCTAACAAAGCAATTATCAAGACTTCAACCGTAATTATTTGTCCGACCATGCAAAATGCACGAATTTTTCCAGTAATGCACTGTGATGAGAACAAAAACAGAAATTCCAAAGAATTTGAAATAGGAAATGAATGAGTCAAATTATTTCATGTGAGTGTTAACATTTATCTTTCTGTCTAGTTCTACCAGTGCAGAGTCTCAGGTGATTCAGTACAAGTGGCGAGAATGTAGGCACGTGTAAAGAACGAAAAAATCGTTTTCGGTAAATTGGCAGATAAAAATTATCAGCATACAAGCCAACTACAGTTTCAAAAATTGCTTCATCATTGCAAAATATATATGAAAAAAATAATGATTAAAAACGTTACTCGATTTCTTTTTAACCTGGAAGAAAACAATTCACATTTGCAAAGAATCATCTCCATCAAACTATATTCATGAGTCTATCGATGCGAATTTTTGTGGAAATGTAACCAAATAATTTCATCTAACGTGTAATGAGTATGTTTGACGGAGTAGGGCAGAACGAGAGAAAACATAAAAATGCCACACACACAGAGGGTAGCCATTATATGTAATGTAGACAATACATACGAACAAATGCGAAAAACAACCGACCCAAATGCAGAAGCAAATGTAAATTTCAAGCTCGCAAATAAAAAAAAAACAACGTACTGACCTGACCAATAATAATAGTCAAGCAAGTAGTTGTATTCCTTGAAATCAATTAGCAGTCTTTTTCCATCTGTCTCTTTTCGTATAAATTTACGGATATAAGCACACACACACACACACACACACACACACACACACACACACACACACATTTTTGTGTATATATATATATATATATATATATATATATATATATATATATATATATTACAGCTTTTCTCTCTCTCTCTATGTATCTATCTTTCTCTATATATATATGTAATCGTTTCACAGCTATTCATATCATAGCATGCTGCACGGAATTTTTTGATAGCTTCGTAATTTAACCATAAAGAAATATTGAACCGTGTTTTACAGCTCTATGCATTTAGTAACACCAACCAGATTTTGCTGACTAGAAACTCACATTTTTTTTGTTTCGATAAACCATATGTAGGAAGAATACCTTCCAATATTAGAGAGTACTACCCAGCCAATTCTACACAGAGTGGTAGTAGAGCATTTTACTTCAGATATTTTCTTTCGGCTAGACATTTTACTATCCACATCTGAACACACTTAGCCTAACTTTCTCTTAAATGACCAGATTTTGGGTGTTAGATATTTGCTCAGATCTGAGATCCTTACACCGGCCGGTTATATATTATTGTTTTCACTGTAAAAGGGTAGAACCTGGTTGCTAATCTAGTATCTCGTGCAAATTTGTACCTAGGGGGCACCAGTGATCTAAGTTCATCGGAGCAGAAGCCGTGAAACTATTTATAGAAGAGGCACAGGGAGGCCACGGCATGCCGGTGAGAGAGTGACTGCAGCCGGTCTGCCAAGTCGGTATCGATTACATTACAGACTCTCCGTTGTATTTTGTCAAGAACCCCGAGAAGAATAGCAGGCGCACCCGAACAGATGTAGCAGCAGTATTCAATAAACGGGCGGATGGTAGATTTATATATGTGCATGATAGATTCAGACGGAAAAAAAAACTTCTGGGCCCTGCACAGAGAACCGACCTTTATCGCAGCGGATTTATCAAATGGTTCGATATACTCATTCCACTTGAGGTCCGCTGAGAGTGTGAGGCCAAGGAGGTGTTGTGTTCATACTCTCTGGGAGTCAAGCCTGTTCCATTTTAATGGGAAGTAGGTGCGATTGTCTATGGTGGTTAAGTGATAGCAGCTTCGTTTTAGAAGCATTAAAATTTACGAGCCATTTCTTACCTTAGTCAACTACAGATTGGAGGTCCTTTTCAAGCTCGGTTGCGACGTTCGCTTTGTCGCTCACATAAAATTTTTGGTCAAGGCGAGAGTAAATTGTGATGTAATCGGCTTATATATATATATATATATATATATATATATATATATATATATATATATATATTAGTTTGTGTATTTAAGAATAAAATATTCTTTAAAACTTATCAAATTAAATAAATTGCAAACACTATGTTTGTTATATTTTAATAAAATGTGTTGCTCCTCACGGAAAATCTTTCGCGTATTACTGAATTAATGCTTTAAAATATTTGTAATAAGAACAGTTTTTTTTTCATGCTTTAACACGTGCATGACTATAACATTAAAACATTTTTTAAAATTTCATTTTTGAATAATTTTCACGTTCTAATTAGCGCTAGTAATTTGCCAACCGTTATATTTGAAGTAGGAAAAATCTACAATAATTTTAAGGAAAACTGTTTTCTGGTTACATTTGCTACCATCACACACACCTCTGAAGATGATCTCGGAAAAACTTTGAACGTACTTGGGTACATTAAGAAATGAATGAAAATAATATCTGTCAACTTTACAGATCATTTCTGAGACGTTTTTTTTGTAATACGCGAAAGATGTTCCGTGAGAATGAATGGAATTTTATTAAAAATAAACAAACAGTGTTTGCAATTTATTTAATCTGATATATATATTGCATTTGAGATTTCACTCGGCCGATCGACTCAGTCGATTTAAACTTAATTGGGGGATTAATGTTTACTGCTTTACTCTCTTGTGGTCGATTAAAAATCTCGAAATGAAAAGTGTCGTTTCAAATATAGAAGAAAATATGATTCCGCTTACCACCCAAAAGTATGCCATTGAAGATACGCAAGTTACATAGAATGACACCATTGTATTCTTTAGTCTTATGCATGCCGGCTGAAATGTGTGGCTAAACAAAAGACAGTGACATCACGCAATCATCAAAGCAAGATCTGACAAATTGATTTTAGATTGACAAGCTCCTGTCTTGCTTTTATCATCCCTCTCAGTGTAAAATTTCCCTTAATTAACGTTTCCAGAGTGGAGCAAAAATGTCTTAGTCACCCAGATGAAAGTTTCTCACATATTTGTAGAAACTCACTTGGAAAAATATTATCGTTGACTGAACATTTATATTTCCTCCCTGCTTAAGAAAAGTAAAAACGGACATTTGAAAAAAAAAATACGCATAATTTTTTCAACCACGCACCGAAAAAACAATTACAAGTAATTTTTTTTATAGAAAATTCTTGAGAAAATCAGATTTGTATTTTTTTTGTGATCTATGAGATGGATGATGTAGTCGAAGAGAAGGAAGAAACTATGAATTTTGGTACCTCCACTAAATTGGCCAAACATGAAAAACCACCTTAACATGATGTTTAATAAAAACAAAGTTTTATCATCAAAATATTTATACTCTTATTAAAAGGAAAGTTAACATGTTGTTGTTATTATTTTTAACGTATTTTAAATACTTTCTATCACGTTCGAAGTTTTCATTAAAATTTCATTTTTCGTTTTCTGTCAAACATTCACGCTATGTTTATGTAAGGCCACTATTAAAAACTGGAGTATGTCGAGTAAAATAATTTGCAGGCGAGCACATTTTCCCTCGCTCTCAACTGCCGGTCGAAAGATTTCATTCTAAAACATCAAAGGTTATATATATATATATATATATATATATATATACACATCGCGAGAGAGAGAGAAGAAGGTTGTTTAACATGAAAAATCTGAAGATGTTTTTTAGGATATCTTCACTGCCTCTCCTCTCTCTCTCTCACTCTCTCTCTCTCTCTCTCTCTATATATATATATATATATATATATATTACAGCTAGGTAAAACATAAATTTATGACAGATTGAAAAAATATATTTCGATTTTCGTCATTTATTTAAGACTCATGTGATTTAATATGCGCATAAAAATGTGAGCTGCGAAAAGTAAATTATATTACGTTTTTACTAGTTTTAATTGTTTTTAACCCTTTTTAATTTTAATACTGAAAAAATAAGTGGCCACAAAATAAATGTGAAATATAAAAATTTAACAAACCCTGAACAACTATCCATACACTTTCGACGTAATAACTTTAATTATTTTTAAAAAATAGGTTTTAAATTTAAAATATATATATATATAGTTTGACTCAAATTGTTAAAGCCCAAATTGTAGACAAAAAATGAAAATATGAAAATCAATGAGAAAAAATTTGATCAGTATTAATACATTTTCATATTAATTAAAAATTACCAGCAGTACATTTTCTATAGGCAAACGCTTGCGAAAGCTCACTACATAAACTTTTGCATTAAATGATGTGTTGATATTCCGTCAAACAAAGCGAACCACTAAAGCATTTGAACAACTATCATAAAAAAACATATATAAAATGATATGTGGAATTAATGTTACGGTAGTGAGAAAATCAATGATGTCGAGATGACATGACAGGTGATTTAATATGGCAGATTGATATGTTAAGATTTTGAGAAGTCATAGCAAGTGTTCTGTACCAGACGTGCAAAAATATTCATTCACGATCGAATAGTATTATTATTATGCTGTAAAACGACTGTGCTCCTCTACACTATTTGTTATACATATATTCGTCCATCCATTATTAGTAGGAAGTCTGATCATAAGAACAGGGGTCACAAAGCTTAGGAGTCAGTTGTATGCTTTGTCGAAATACGGTATTTGCTATTTTGTATATATTTATGCATACCACTTCTGTCATTAAACGTACCCTTCTCTAAATTTTATATTAATATTTTCCTTACAATATTGCTAACCAGAGGCTATGGGCTTACACGATATTTTTCGAACTTAGAAAAGTGAAATATGCATAATTGCGAGAAAAAAATGCCTAACACGACACATTCGACCAACTTTTCTAGCAGTAGATGTAACGCGTAGATAGAGACAGTTACTAGTCATTTTTAGTAAGTTTTAGTACCTAATCTGTTGATTATTATGTAAGATAACGTCGGCATAATTTAGATGGCTGAAATATTATTTGTATATTTTTAACCCAATCCAATCTATTTTTTTATAGAGATGCTCTTTCATATTTATTCTAAAAACATTTTAAGCGAAATAGTATTTACTCGCATCCTGCTGCCAAATTTTATAAATATGTGGGTTGTAAGAGTTAAATGTAAAAATTGACATTACTACTTCATTTTAATCAGTTGTTAATATCATGGTTATATTTTATCCAACAGAAACCATGACATTCATTTTAACGTCGTGAATAACACGAAGATCTGCCCGAATGGCCCCTAATAAGAAATTTATATTTCAAGATTGAAAATTTCATTAGCACTTATTCTATTTTATTCTTAACTTTTTCACGCTACGCCTGGCCGTTTCTCTGATTTGGTTTTCCGCGTTAACAACAGTTGTTAACCGAGTTTGACGAGAATTCACCAAGTTTTTTCTATTACCTGCCAATCTTTGAAAAATGAAATAGAAAAGCATTTTCTTCTTTATCTTCAATACATAGAATACAATAAAATATCCAAATACAGCCTGATTTTCATAAAATTCTTGTTGCTCACACGATATGTAATAAATCATTACTTAATTGAAAGTATTATACCTTATTTTATAGGCCATGTAATTTAACAATAGTTCAAAATATACCGTCACTTACTTTTCTCTATTAATCTTACCATTATTAACACTTGAATAATCCCATCCATCAAATAAAATTAATTTCCAATAATAATAACAGCATGTGTTAAAAATTACTGATGCAAGGAAGATATATTAATATATATTCCAAATTAATATATTTTATACATTTTGTTGTCAGTTGTCATTACTGACAGTTTTGTTGATAAGGCTGAAGTGGATGAATGCTGTCACTATTAATCGACGCATATATTTATTCGATATAAATAGTAACCACCGGAAGTCAGAAATGGAATTACAAATCGATGATGTATAATTGAATTTCTCCATTAAAAAAATACACCCACTGAAAATCATAGGATTTTTGCTAAACATTTAGGAAGACCACAGTACATCTGAGCAGATTCAGGCTTTGAGTAAAGCGTCTGAACTGTAGCTACAGTATCTTCTTTTTATTAGTTAGCAATCTGGTGCTGCAAATTTTAATGACCATTGCGTGTAGTCTCATTAGCGCTTGCAAACATAGATTATTACTTTTTGGGGATAATTATGTTACAAATATATTCTGTTGTCAGGAAAATTCATGCCAATGTTTGGGAGAAATAAACACCAAAGAAAATTATGCATTAGATATTTTCTAAATTGATTATGAATAATTTTGTTTCACAACATTTCACTATTTTAGCCTTAAATTTACGCGGGTTTCTTAAGACAAAATTTGGTTCGTTTTATGTGATCCGAATAATTAAAATTTTTATTGAAGATATTATTTTACAAGAATTTGAATAAATGTAAATCCGAAGATAAATTGTCTGATTAATACGTCGATTGAGGTAAAACATCCTAGCCAAACAACCAGAATCTTTGCAGGGATGTGAAAGAAACGTGAGATCTGATAATAAATAAAAATCGAAATAAGAATATCACTTTGCCACTTTTTGGTGTATTTGTCGAATTATTATTTTTGTAACAATCATTAATTTTCAGAAGCAATTAGCTGGTTACTTGAGAGAAAATACCTTTCTATTTCTACTAAATGCACAGCATTATTATGACTTATAATAAAAACCTGCTATTTGAGTTAAAGTTAAATAAGGTCGATTAAACTCATTTTATTTTTTGTTGAACATTGTTGTAAACGATTCACTTTTCACCGCCCGTCACAATTTACTTAAAAAAAGGATGCATGTTTATTCTGTTTATTCATGGAATAACAGACATGAATGTGATAAAAATGTTGTTTTTTTTTAGCTTAGATCATTTGGAATCCAAAGATCTTAGCTATCTGAGAAATCAAATTTCCTAATCTATCATAGGTGGTGAAATTTGTTAAAAGTATTGTTTCTGCCAATTTTCCTGTCTAAGAGTTATTTGCAATCAAGTTCTTGATGTGTTCCTCATATTAATGTAGAGGAAATGCCTCAGAATTTTCAATAATAAGGCTACAATCATCACCTCTATACTTAGCAAACCTCTTCTGTACAGTTCTGTTGCTTGTGAGGGATTACAGCTTTATATGGTATTAAAAAAGACATCAAGTCTTTAAAACGCATCTTATCATTTATTTTCATAGGGAAGCAAAATTAATATGAATTGAATAATTTTCAACTTTCTTTTAAATGTGATAATTTCAAGAGTGCTCTAATCGGAAATATAAGCATATTGTAACTGTCGATAAGTTAGACGTATTCTACTGTTAAAAAATGAACGACTAAAGATTGATCTGAACTTTTTCTTTTTTTAGCTGTTCATACAAAATTATTTCTATGCGTATTACATATGTTGGACGTACAGTGTAGATAAATATAGTGTATTTCTATTGTATTGTTTTAACTATAAATTTATTTATATTATGGGAAAAACAAAGGAATTCTGAGTTTAACTCTCGGTATATCTTCCTGCAGGCTTTGTGTATGATTGAGAAATTTAACCTGACGTGCTCTTTCATATGCGTGTGGTGATCAATTTAAGATAAGAATCCCTACAGGATTAGCATGTAATGTGCCCATAATAATATCATTACAAAGTATTAGAGTTATTTGAAAAACTATATATTTATAAAAGGAAATTATGTGATATAGAAAACATTGTTCGATAAGTTTTTTTATTTAGGAATTCAGTGAACTAAATGCATAGCTTGATGAGATGCTTACTACTATATATATATATATATATATATATATATATATATATATATATATATATATAATGTGTGTGTGAGAGAGAGTGCGTTAATTCCGTTTTCAATTGAGAAATAACATGTATTTCGGTTTTTGTTATTATATAATGGTATGCTGAGCGTGAATTATACAATATTCTTGTCATGCGAGCAGTTAATTCTATCACCAAGTGTCATTTTCTGTTCATGGGATCTTAAAAGAGAAAGTAACGAAACAAGTTTTATTCCTCAGAATTTTATCCAAAATGATGTTTGGAACTGCAAATCTTAACAATAACCTCTCTCTTGCCTCGAAATCAGTTACTATAGAAAATGAAATACACTTTGGACTTTTCTAATATCGAATTCAATGTTTTTACTTTTAATTTTATTCATAAAATCGTTATTGCTTTTTAGAAACACAATTGTGCCTTTATTAGGAAAGACAAATTCATGCGTAGAAAATGTTTCGGTGTTATGTCATTTGCATTCAAATACGCAATTATATCTTTTGTAAATCTCAGATATTACATATTTTAGACTCCTACTATATAAGAAAAAAATTTGGCAGACACGTTATTTCATGGTAAATCGGATGTGTGGGCCTATTTCTTGCGAACCACCATCAGTTTCCGTCTTTATTGTACAGAAGATTTTACACGAATGAAATTCACAAACAAAACCCCGGTTTTTTGTGGGGTCTTTTTTTTTAATCTTTTTTTGTGAATTTCATTCGTTTTAATCTTCTGTACAATAAAAACGGCAGCTGATGATTTTACGCCTGAAATGGATCCCTACTTCTGATTTCCCCTGAAATAACGTGTCTGCCTAAATTTGTTCTTATATTTGATCTATATGTATTTATATACATATATATTTAGAGCTCTATTAGAGAGTTATCTCACAACTCTATGTACAGGATACTCCTTCGGATTCTGCTATATATACACTGCATGCTCATACAACACGTTAAAGTTTCCCTTCTCTTATTCCATGCGTCTATGGCATAGAGAGTAGAGACTCCGACTGACACCAAATCGGTCAAGTTTCGATCCCGGCCAGAAGCAAGTGGATATATCTAGCCACACTGATGAGCTGTGATACAGCAAAACAGGCTTGAATGTGGTTGACTAATATACATACATATATATATAAAGAAGGCACTGACATTACTAGAGAGAAAAGTTTTCATGCAATCTCCATCGAAAGAGAACTCTTCATTAGAATATATACGATAACTTCCGCTTAACATTATTCTAGTTGTTCTTGTATAGCAACAATTGTTCATCCGCATGAGATTATTGGTAATATTTTATGATGTGAAATTTTAATCATATTATGGTTGCTTTATTATTCATCGCTATAAATTATTATTGTATTTATATGTGTTGAGGCGTAATCGTAGTGTTATTTAATTTATACTAGCAGTACGTAACACGCGTTGCGCCGGATGTGAAGAGTTTTAATTTCTTTTATACGATCCACATATACAGACATTAAATACGAGACATTTGTTTTTTTATGTGTATTTTCCATGTAAAAGTTACTGTGGTGAAATTATCTTTCAAAACAACAACAACAAAAAATAGTGGAAAATAATTTATACAAAAATGAAAGTAATGATTATGCGCAATTTCTGTTTCTTTGTTGTATAGAATAACTTTGAAAGTAATTCGTAAGTTTTGAAACAAATCGAATAAAAAGAATGAAAGTGTATGTTAATAGAAAGAAGTGGGGATACACGAACACACAGCTACCCATTATTCAGTTATATCTATATAGATAAAAAAAACATTTCACCCATAAATATAAACACCTTACACACACACACACACGCGCACACACACACACACACACACACACACATATATATATATATAGATAGATGTGTATGTGTGCGTGTTTTTAGGCATCATTTTCTTTCACTGATTCATGTTTCATTAAATATTTTTAGGCATTTAAAAACATCATGCCTGGCCACTTACATAATTCCGGGAAAACCCTCGTTGGAAACAACTATACTTTAATATATATAAAAAAAATTCTTGAAGCTATATATATATAAAACAGTTGAAACCTAAACCAAAAGTAATGAACTATGAAATCTCGACAAATATCCTAAAATGCCTACAATTAATAACAGAAGCCATTAGTTTATTCCAATGGCTTCCGTTACTTAATGTTGCTTGTTTTCACATTCGCGTGGTTATGTGTGACGTCATGAGCTGTGGTGCGATATTTGCTTCCAGTATCTTGTATGCAAAAGTTTGTTGTTGCTTAGAAATCTTTAATGTAAACAAAAACAGATTGCCATTATTGTTTGTCCGTGAATTGTTATACTATAATGTAAATGAAACTGGCTTATGTAAGACGAAAGCTTAGATTAGATTGCAAGAAATATTGTGTATCAATACTGTGATTTTCTTTCTTCATTTAATGATGATGCTACTATTAAGCTTATCAAACAAAATGAAAAATATACTTCAAATACATAGACAAAAGTTGTCTATATTTTTTAATAATATGTGTGTGGGTGTGTGTGTGTGCATAAGAGCTCTGCAATTTATGTAGTTAAACGGAAATATGTTCAATAATAATGTTCCACTGTAAATGTTTGCGAAGTTACATTTTTTATTCTTCACTAATGTTCCCAAATTTAATTCTTATTCTCTTCTATGGCATCGAAAAATCTTTAAAATCATCATAAAATGCACCAACCACAATCGTTCTTCATGTATAATTTTTAAACATTTCCACCATATCTGTAAGATATAATTTTTACCAATTTCTTAACAAGTTTAATTGAAGAATACCTAAAAATAAATCATTAATAATTGCTTTTAGATTGTTTGAAGCGTTTGGATTGATAGATTATTTCGTCAGTTGTACATTTTATATCCAAAAAAGGAATTACTTTTAAAAAGTAAGATGCAGCCGCATTTTTTATGCAAACAGTTTATTTTCTCGCATTTATGAATTGTAGATCAAATTTCTGACTTCACTATTTCCATCCAACTTTAAAATTTAGATGTCATGCGACTCTATCTACTGTCCTCCTGAGTATTCTTTTATTTTCATGTTAATTATTAAAGTTTCTCATCCTAATTATACCATATATATTAAAGTGAGTTTCATCATATAAAAGACCCAGGACTCACTCGGCGTTACAGAGTAAAGGACACTGATTTTGTAGTTAGGTATATTTAACCATAAACATCAACAGTCTAAGTTAGTAATGACCGTGAAACAACCACTTGGAAGCAGATTCCGCATTGTTGTAGTTTGAGTTCCGACAATCTATGTGTTGAACATTCATACCAATGAACATGTAGGTAATGAAGGTAGATCGCTACAATGTGCGTACCTTGGTATGTCCTAACCGTGAGGGTTAGAACTGATGGAACAAAGGAATGCAGTTAGTTTAAGCAATTTTCATGGACATATCGATAGAGGTGTGATGAAAGTGTGTGTGTGAGAGAGAGAGAGAGAGCGAGAGAGAGAGAGAGAGAGAGAGAGAGAGAGAGAGAGAGAGAGATTGCCGATTGGAAAAATAATTGTGACCCGGAAGTAGGGGAAGCTGGTTTTGGAATCCCTAGACTAGAAATTTTAAACTAGGCAACTTCTGCCAATGACAACAGTACTCCATTCTAGGTTAGATATTACGATTGTAAATTTAAAAATTTGCATGTGGTGCCAGCTACATAATAGAGGGCTACAGTAAACCATTAATTTTTATTGTACGTACTAGTACCAATTTAGTACTTAATCAAGTCATTCAAATCACGGGCTCTCTCTGAGGGTAACGTCCTTTCATTTTGATTCTCGTTTAATTCAGGATACGATCGTCAATGATAGAATGTAACTTGTTTGCTTTTCGAGGCATTGAATGGCCAGGTTTCCATCAAAAAGATACTAAAGCTAGGCAAGATGTAAGATCAGCTACTACTCCGGGCAACACGTGTTTTGGAAATGCCCCCAGATATCGTATCTTAAGTGTAGCTATTAAAAATGATTGAAGTGAACTTAAGCAGAAATTGTATATACAGTTTATATGGTATGGTCAGAAATGTGAACTCTGGGTTGAATGTTGGGGCTACGGAGAATTGTCCGATAACAACTAATTTCAGGATCCTGCCCGTTGGTAAGGACTTTATTATTAAGATAACATTGGTTCCTTAGACAGAGAACTTATGCTGAAAACATTCGTGCTACACCTTGTCAAATGAAATCAAAATCTAATGGTAGGTTCTACTTGTAAATTATTTATGTAGTGTCTCTCTGTTTCCGTAAGTAATGATTAAGAAATCCTTAATAATCGGACCGATCGAAACCCGTAATGATTGTGGCGCAAGGGGTTGTACATATGTAGGAAAGCAACATCTGTCTTACACAAACTTATTTACAAGCAAATTGAATCTTCAGAATTATAGGCAATATCACTTGATTACAACTATTTTTTCAGTCCTTAATCATGACTGTGTTTATACACACACACACACACACACATATATATATATATATATATATATATATATATATATATATATATATATATATATATTTATACTCAGAAACTCTTCACTTATTAAGATCTTGTTTAGGCTGAAACTGATTAAAAAGAAGTAATATATTCTAACAAAGATTTTACACGTGAATATTTAATAAAGATTATTCAAACCGGAAATATTTATAAATATTGACACCGGAAATAAAAAAAACTTGATCTTCAATGTCACATTGACCAATGTATATAAATATTGGAGCCTTTACACAAAACACGTGGTCTGAAGAAGGCGTTCATTCTTGAAACAGACTGTCACTCTCAATGTTAACCTCCATGTCTAAAGTTATATTTGCACACACTAATCTTGATCGTGAATAATTGACCTATATTATGAGTGCGTAGATATAATGAGAAAATAAGAGCTTAGTAATATGTGGATTATCTCTTTTTAACTGATGGAATATTATTGCTAACTTTCATATGGTCCCATACACTAATAAAAAATGACGTATATATCAATATACATTGATACACGCAAGAAATGCACACACAAATACACATACGAATATATATATTAATGTATATGTAAACAGGTTAAACATTCTCACACCATATCATATGCTTTACTTTTGCAACAAAAAATATTTGATGGCCTGCCATATCTAATATTGGTTTCGTAAATATGATATATTGATGTTCGCCTCATCATCGGCACCTTGTAAAAAGCATTTACGTAAGATGACTAACCGTGCTTCAGAGGGTGCACTTTTTGCAGAATTTTTACTTTCTAAGGCATTTATCTGGAGACATCTTAATATATATATATATATATATATATATATATATATATATATATATATATATATATATGGTCGATATTGGTAAATAACTGAGTATGTACAATACTTACAATAGAATAAAACAATTTTGACAAATGGGCTGTTTTTATGAAAGATGCTTAAAGTCATTGTGGCATGATTTACAGGTAGATGAGTTAGATGCCGAAACTGAAATATGAATTGTATTTTACAATTGCTGTTATAGTCGAGAAATGTCTACATCTGGGAAACCTTTGCGATTCTGTCTATTTTTGTGAGTTCTTATGTAGCTTACGAATATATTTATAAAACGTAATTGCAGAACTATATCACATTTAGAAGTATTTGTTTTTCTTTGTTATTTTATCATTTCATCTCAAGCAAGGTGAAAACGCCTGTAGTGCGCAGGGATTTACAGAGAATTAATCTGAGAGAAAGAACTGATTATAATGTGTATTAGTAAAAAAATGGAGCATAAGTTTCAAGATTGTGATTGACGTTGTATTTAACGTTTTGAAGATTGTATTTGTCAGGGAAGCAAATAAACGGAAGGGAGTTTCGCAGATTGGTGTATTCGAGAAGAGAAACATTTTAAAGACAATTGGTCTTTGCATTTACTTATTTCAACATAATATAAATGGGACCTATGTGTCAATCTCTTTAACCGTTGAAATTTATGTGGTCGTGCACCAAGGATAAACTGATTGTCAGAGCAGCTTGTCATGAAAATATTTGTAGGTAAGACGGAGGAAACACCCAACAGGTCGGTGAAAAACAACTTAAGCCGATATGTCATTTTAGGATCGATTACACTACATATTTTTCTTTTGAGAGAAAAAAGACACTTATTTCTGTTCATAATTTTAACAAAATATAATTTCAATCGACATATTCTACTCATCCCCATTTAATGGCGAAACAATATTGCCATGCTTGTTGATTAATGATATGGCCAGAAAATAATTTTTCTTAGGGAGCTTAGGCAAATTTAGTAAATAAATGCTTCTCTTTCCATTTATCTTGAACTAGAGCCAAATAGCGTAACACATATTAAGTATATTGGCACCTTGACGGGGTGTAATAGTTAAGATTTTCTCACGTGAAGCATTAAAATTAACTAGTTAATTCGATCCTCACTGGGTTTTCCATACTTTCGGCCATTAAGTATCTTGTAAATGCATTGTAAATATTTTAATAAGTTTTTCAAATACCAAATACAAAACATAATTAATTGCTTAATTCATTGATTTGATTAACAACGATATTTCAACGTATAATAGAGTCAACTTAAATAGGCATCGACACGTTATCTCTGTGGACAATGTTAATGTGTAAAGCAGCATGCTATTTGTCTGCATCACTCGTCACGACAAATAGTTAAAGTTAACATTTAAATAGAATAATAAATAATCACAAAATATTAATTCAGCTTCCAATTACAGTTAACGAAGCCATTTGAATTTTCTTTAGATAAATGTTATTAACAGAAACTACATTATTTACAAACATACAAATGCGTTAGCCAGAAACTGTGGAGCAACATTGTCACACACCTTATCTGTGTTTGCCACTTAAAGGTTTTATGAGTACATGATATTCTATTTGATTTTTTTTTCATCTATTATTTACTAGTACATAATAAAATATAATGTACATGTAACTCACGCATTGATATACAGCGTATGTTTAAGCATCTATTTGACAACTTTATGATATTTGTATATGTGGTTATATAGGGAGGTATTAACTAAAAGTAACGGTAGATAGCTATACTTTAGCTTGATATTATGGAAATAACTATCATCTATATTGAATATGGACTGGATTCAGTAAATCTCGGCTTAGCCGTTCTTGTCCAGGCGACGGGAATTATAAAAATTTAAAGGAGCCTGTTAGTTGATACCTTACAAAGGGGGATACCATTTCTGCAAATTGGGGAACATGTCTTACACATCAACCTCCGTTGTTTATTACCTATTCTCGTGAGACATGGAGACGAGGAGCACTTACTAATCGAGAGTAGCTAGGATTATGTTGTAATAAACAAGCAGCAATGCTTACAATTATATTTATATTCAATGCAGGAGATACTAGACGCAAATCCACTGGGTCTCTTGAGGTTTCTTTATATTACTTGGAATGTTAGAAAAATCGGATGATTACTGGCCACCACATCTCACCGGGCTGGCATGGTTCTAAATGTTAACAACTGGTGGTACAGCTCAAGTGTGGTACATGAGTGTCGTAAATACTAGTAATAGCTGAATAGTAATAAAGGATATGTTTAATATATAGTGTGAGTTGTGTTTGGTTGCAGATATTTTCTAAGTTAATTATTGACTGGTAGACGTTACTTTACACTGATACTTGAACATTCCTGGTTGCAATCAATAATATTTGTATTAAGATAATGCAGTTTGCCGTGGGACACACTATCCTAAATCTTTTTCCGCAAACTTCTTGAACTTTCCAATAAATGGTAGGTGCAATACGTACGAAACGAGAAATTGAGGAACGAGTTGTACTCATATTCGATGGAAAAATCTTGCAATGACCTGTTGTGAGATATCGAATCTGTATGATTCAGCTTCACTCATCAGGTACTCCAACAACTTCTAAAATGAAGGCAATATAAAGTTCCTGTAGGTCGCAGGGATACGCATATTGGCACATACTTTCCTTGAATGGTTATTATAGTATAAGGCACTTTCTACATAATGAAAGAAAGGTCAAAGAGTATAAAGCATGATTATTAGTGTCGTGCTAAGAGTTGTTTTCAACACATAAAAAAATAAACGTATTTCCAGTTCTCAGTTTTAAGCAAGCCTTTCAAACACAATTTTCAAAACAGTTACTTAACCTAAATCAGTTATTTATTTATTTATAAATTTACTGAATTTTTCTAATCGTAAACAGAATATCTGAAAAAAAAAATTCATTATATTTCATGACCGTAGATATAAGTCAATGAGTTTGCAACGCTATGATTGGATAAAAATCTAAGATTCCCCAAAAAAGTGTTCAGGAGAAGCGTGAATTATCTATCGTCAATCAACTGGTTCGTCACCAAATTAAATAAAAGTCGTTATCATTTAAGCTACATTATGAAAATTCTTAGCGAATTAGAATAGCTGCGAATGCTTATTCGTCATCGTGTTCGATTCGCAGTCGGTGTTCCATTATTGGATTTGTGCTCAAGCAGAATTTATTTAGAAAGCAACTGCATATCCTTTCATTTATATAAGGCTAAATGTACCAAATTCAATTTCCATAATTTTCTTTTTAACAAGATAAACTTAAGAAATGCATTAAAAAGAAGAGTTTGATAGCCTCAGAGGCTTGCAAGTGAAATATTGTTTTCCATATGTGATTATTTTTAACAAATAGTGCTTATATATATCTAAGTCATCCATATACAACCTGTTTCGTAGTTTCACAGCTCATCGGTGTGGCTAAACGCATGCACTTGCTACTGGCCGGCAACAAAACTCAATCGATTTGGTATGAGTCGGAGTCGGTACTTCGTAAGCCATCGGCGCATGGAATCAGAAAAGGGAAATTTGAGCATGTTGTATATTAGCAGAGTATACATACGCGCCAGCCACTAAAAGAACTCAAATTCTTTCTGAAAAGTTATATATATATATATATATATATATATGTAAACGATGCATATTTAGAGAAAATAACATTATATATATATATATATATATATATATATATATATATATATATATATATAACAACACATTCAAATTATTTTTTTAAACGAAAAAATAATCTCAGTATAATATAAAACTATAAAAAGGAAATATTATTAAAATTTAAATTACGTTAATGTCAGTTTGTACTCAGCACTTGAAGATAACGTTGTGCATGGAACTCTAAGTTTTGCTTTCGGCGTGGGATAATATGTATATTTATGAATATAAAAAACGTAACTTTTTGTATACTACTGAATACTGTTTAGTTAATTCAATTAGTATATATATATATATATAATGTGTGGGTGTGGATAAGAGAGCTTTTGAAACTTTGGTTTCGTACGAATTTCAGTTCATCTGCAAACTCCTTTTAAGTATGAAACGCTTGCTATTCTGTGTCAAACTTTAAATTTATATACGCTGTATTAGATATTCACCAACTTTATCAATGCATTAGCATGACTTAAAATACACACATTTATATATATTACGAAATCCAGATTAACTCAGAAATACTTTTTGTTTACTTGATTAAACATTATTTGCTATTAATACACGTATTTGACAAGATATTGTTTATTATTATTATTATTATTATTTTCTAAAGCAAAATTATATTTACCGACTTGAATAATCGATAAATTTCTGCTGGGAAAATATTCGTCATTCTACACTTCTTTGATTGTATGGTATTTGTTGTTAAGCGGTCTAAGACACGCTATATCAATTGACAGTTCTCCTTAGGGGACGCATATTTTCCAAGCAGGAATTCATTATATATATATATATATATATATATATATATATATATATATGTGTGTGTGTGTGTGTGTGTGTGTGTGTGTGTATGGTTGACAGATATTGCACGCACACACACACGTGCTGATAGACAAACTCTTTTGAAAATTTTGCCAAGACGACTATATTATTATTTGTCATAGTTTATGACCAAACCACTATCTCATTTGACCATCTGTTAAAATTTTCCGAAGGTGTCTGCTGTCTATCAGCCACAATCAATCAGCATTCGAATCGATATTTTATTACTTGTATCATGTCCTACCCACTTGCACTTTGGTTGTTAATCACATTTATTTGCACTCTATCTTTTTGTCTTTCTCTCCCTCTGAGAGTTAATTATAGCGTTATACTTTTAGTTTCTCTTTGTTTTTGTCAGTTTTTTTCGGGTTTGTTCATTTCCATTGTTCAGTCACGTCTGTCTCATACGTTCACTATATACTTTACGTTTTCTAACTTATATATATATATATATATATATATATATATATATATATATATATATATATATATATTTGTTATGAGAGTTTTATTGCATCATCCTGAGAATTCTTTAATATTTTTAACTGTATTACCTCAAAACTTTCCTGAACATTCGCAAGGAATTGTTCAAATAATGTTGGGATAAATATCGGACATTACTTTTGATTTAGTTTTTAATCTCATATAAGAATAGAAAATTAAAAGCTGAATGAATAAAAGATGCAATAAACCATAAGAGGCTCGACAACTGCTCAACCTGTAGGACATATAGACAAAGATTAAAAGTTTGTAAGAACAACTAGATTTTAGGTACAATATACTAATGATAAGTAAGACATACCAGACAAATGTCACTCATATATTCTCCGAATTTCGCAGAATAAAATAATAAAATAATCATTAAACTACAAATATAAAATGTAAAATGTGTTTAACGTATAATCGTAACAGTTCTTGCTCTTTTTATACTGCATCGCCCAATTTTAGCACATGGTTCGCTTCTCATCTGTGTATTAATCTATTTTAATGTCTACAAATGATTAGGTCTTTTATATTGTATTTTTTATTGCTTTATTGAGAGCATGAAGAAACGAAAATAACCCTATTTCAAGAGAATTTACATGACTAAAATCAATGTTAGCCTACCGTTTCCTGTCTACTTGTAAGGAGATTTGTGTACAACAGGCGACAATTTCAAGCTATAATTTCATTCAAAAATAACTTTCTACATACCTAAATAGGCGAGATAAATTTTATATATATATATATATATATATATATATATATATATATATATATGTGTGTGTGTGTGTGTGTGGGTGGGTGTGTGTGTGTGTTTGTGTGTGTAGAAATGAAGACAGACACGTCATTCCATGGTTAAGCGGGAATATAATCAATTTCAGGCAAACCGTCATCAGCTTCCGCTTTTATCGTACAAAATATTTTAGACAATTCGTGTAAAATTTTCTGTACAATGAAGACGGACGGATGGTTCGTCTGAAGTAAGCATTAACTCCCGCTTAACCATGGAATAACGTGTCTCTCTTAATGTTTACATATATTTGCTCTATATTTATTTATATACATATACATTTAGATGTTTCCTAGAGAGTTATCCTACCATTTTATGTAGACGATACTCTTTTTCCTTCTTCTACATATACGCCGCATTTATTTATATATATATATATATATATATATATATATATATATATATATGCACAGTATAGTTAGTTCGATACCGTCCGCGAGAAAAAGGGAACCATGACGCATTTGAACAAGCCAGGATTAAGAAAACAGCATACCCTTCTGTTTGGCGTTCGTACCGGGAACTCGAATACGATCAATTCTGGATGGTTTCCTGCCATTCTGGGGACAGTGCAGATAATTCGGAAAGAGATGGATGATTACAAATAGGTTGGAATAATCATTATTCCAGTTGACATTATGCCTCCATTCCCACAGATATTCAAACTCAACACGGAGACCGATATCCTGCCTTGAGTAGGTAATTCTGCCCAATTCAAAGAGTGTGAAGTCTCCAGATCTGGCAGCAGGACTACGCACCATGTAACACAAGCAGGAAAGCTCATCCATGATTCTTAGACAATTTTGCAACCACTACATGTCTTACATCTTGTCACCTAACACTCCAGGTGGCAACCCACTTTATTATATGAGGGGTGCAGTTAACCGAGAAACCAACAAAAAGCAAAAGATGAATCGAAGGCAAAGATTATGACATCTTAACCCAGAAACCTTCCACAAGAGATGCAAGAACTTAAATAAATTTCTGGAGTTCTTATTTGAAGCCAATTGCAATTTTATTGAATTAAATTGTGCTTTAGTACTTTATGCTATTTTTTTAATTTTTAAAAATATCTGTTAAAATGAGTTGTGCATGATTTTCAATTTTATTAAATTGAACGACAATTTTTGCATGACATCGTGTGTGTTTGTGTGTGAGTATTTATTACATTAACTTTTATATTTCATGGATATAAATTTTACGTCTACTCCTATTCATATTCGAATAATTTTAATAATAAATTATGACATCCGGCAGGGTTTGTATTTGAATTCCATTTACCATGAGACAGAAATCTCGCAGTGCTTTCAAGACAGTTCAACACATTAGCTATGACGGTGGTTTTTGCTGTCGGTCGTTGAGTGGCGCGATTTTTTAGCATCAATTTTAGCCGACTTCCGGAATTCACTTTGGCGCTCACATCGCGGAAATTGAGCAGAGTGCGCGGCTTCCGTTGCCATCACAGCTACATGCTACACCTATTTCAATCTTCCGCCATTAACCATATCTCTTCTTACTCGGAATCTTGGGTTTTTGTTGCCACATATTAGAACTGAAATTCTCAATATCTATACTCACACAACTTGTATAAATTTGCTTGTTTTATGTCAATGAATATGTTCTACCTCTCCCCTTGCTTTTGATTCATAGAGTAATCATAAAATTACACACTAGATTCTTAACACTTACAATTTGCTCTCTCTTAAAATAGAATTAATGAATATTAGATACGAAAATGCGCATTCAGACAAGACAATGTATGAATTGGTTTATTTCTGAAAGCAGTTTTTGACGCTTAACATTGCTTCCTTTCCAGTTATTGGAGTATTCAAATCTCAGACTTGGAAGTATCCGCAATATCTGCGGTAAAACCAACCAACTGACTATCTGATAAAAGCATTCACCTTATTCTACCCGCTTCAGAGTTATGTAGAGCATTCATCCGTGACTTTCGGCCACTACTGGAGCAAGTAAGCAGGTGTGAAGAACAGAGAACTTCATGAATATAAAGTAGGTTGTTAAGGCGTGATTCTGGCCTACAACTCTTTCATGTAATAAAGAAGGACTAAAAATATGGCGGATTTCCATTCTTCATTAAACAGACAGTAGAAGAAACACTATAATTCTGCTGTTTTCTCTAGGTCTAATAACTGAATCTATCATGTGACTACATATACAGGTTTCAGTTCTTTTTATCACTCTGGAACTATCTGATACTGATTCGTCTTTCTTTTCGCTCTAATCCTGCTTAAAATTTCACTGTTCTCTTATGTAGCCCCCTGTGTACCTCGCTGGGTTGAAACGATTACAAAAATTCTAAGGAAATTATTAAAAACAGGAACAAAAATGATGAACTTATCGGTTTTTTTATAAGACGGTCAATCATTGCACAGTTGGAAAGACTTAAGGCAACAGAAATTTGATTTTACAATTTATATTTAATATATTTTGAAAAAACATGTTGGTATGACAATTGATCTTAAGATTTTGATGTTACATTTTCCATCAACTGTCAAAACAAGAGGCTGGAAATATCAGAATTTAGGTTCTTCAGAAGAATGGTTAGAATCCATAACCTGAACATGTGAGTAAATACCAAATTTTAGCGAACACGGATATAAAATGACATTTATTTTAATGATTATATATATATATATATATATATATATATATATATATATATATACTTTTAAATTTAAACAATACCTATTTAATACAATATCGATAAAAAATAAACATATATTTTCAAATTGTCGGTTGTTTATAACCACTTCGTTAATTTCCATAATATATATTATTTTAACAGAGCTAAATAGATAACATATTTTCTACTTTCTGTTTTTTCCTCTTCTTTTATTTTTTATATAAATTTCATTCTTTTCATCATCTTAAGCCTGCATTCGTCAACTTAGGTACTGAATTTTTTCATATCTTATTTCTTTCTTAATTCTTCACCTGTCTGCCCCATTTGTCGTTTTTTTCTGTTTCCCCAACCACTTCTATTCTTTTGACAAAGTAAATTTTGATTTTCGATTCTCTAAAACAGATTTAATCTAATAGTTTTCTTTTATCAATTCATGAACCTCTTTCTGTGCCTCTCGGTTTATGATGCCTGTACAACATATTTAAATATTAATATAATAATATTATAATATATTGATACATAATATATTGATTAATTTAATAATATATTATAATATATTGATATAATATATATATCATAATATATAAATAATATATATATATATATATAATATATTAATATAATATATATTATAATAATATATTATAATATATTGATACATAATATATTGATTGATTTTCGATTCTCTAAAACAGATTTAATCTAATAGTTTTCTTTTATCAATATTATAATATATAATATAATATATAATATATATAATATATATAATATAATATATAATATATATAATATCAATATTATAATATATATTATAATATATATATATATAATATATTAATATAATATATATTATAATAATATATTATTATATCTTGATACATAATATATTGATTGATTTTCGATTCTGTAAAACAGATTTAATCTAATAGTTTTCTTTTATCAATTCATGAAACTCTTTCTGTGCCTCTCGGTTTATGATGCCTGGACAACATATTTAAAATAAAATATTATCGTTCTTAATTACGTCCCTCTCTCTATTTTTTAAACTTCGTCTGTATGGATACAAATTTTGAGCTTCTTCTGTTATGCGAACATTAGTACCACATTTGATTTAATACATTTTTTATTTAGATAATTAAAGAAGCAAATATTTTTCTCGCTGGAATAGCTGTTCAACGTATGTAAAATTTGGGATATATATATATATATATATATATATATATATATATATATATGAATACAGGTTTTATTAATATAGACAATTTTTGTCTATTTTATTAAATGTTTTTTCATATTTTATGATAAGACTAAAAGCATTATCATTAAATACAGAAAGAAATTTTAAATATTGATACATATTTTCTTAATAATACAATATAAGTTTTCGGCTTGCAGAAGCCTTTTTCAAAGATATAAAATTACATTACATATTATAAGCACGGACAAGCCATAATAAGAAACTGTTTTTGTTTACATGGAAAATTTGGAAGCAACAACAAACCCGTGCATTTAAGACGCTGGAAGTGAATATCGCATCACAGCTCGTGACGTCACACATGACCAAGCGAAAACAAGAAATATTAAGTATGGGAAGCTATTAGAATAAACGAATGACTTCTATTATTAATATAGGAATTTGAGGTATTTGTTGAGATTTCATAGTTATATATATATATATATATGAGGAAATGAATTAAATCCGGCATTTTCTTTTTACTAAAACCGATTTGTAATGTATGCTTACATTTGACCTGATGGTTATTTTTTATTATTTTTTGACAAAATATTTAAGCCGGTAGATATAAATAAATATACTGATAATAATAATAAAATTCACAGAATATCTACTCAGATATTAATATTAACTAAAATGGCGTTTAAACAGTTTATGTATAGAAAATACTATGCATATATATATATATATATATATATATATATAACGTAGTACCTAGACAGTTATCTGAGCAAGTCTTTCTTTTTTGTAGCAAACATATATCTACGCATTTATATCACAAGTATGAATTTGTAAGTGTTTATGCCTAAAGATTTTGTTAGCTGGCGTATATACAACAACAGAAATTAATAAGACAATGGAATTGTTCAGAACTAAGTGACAAGCCTTTTAAATGTTATCAGAAGAAAGAAACAAAGCGAAACGTTTAAAAACAGTACGAGAAATATTAGAATATATGAAGGAAAACAAAAATAATAAAGGATCAAATTCTTACGTAAAGAGACTGAAAAGAAAAAGTCGACAAACTAAGTAAAGAAAGAAAAGTTGTAATAATTGTTGGGGAAAATTATACAAAATAGCGACAGAAACAGAATAAATTATTAAAATAAAACCATCAGTGAAACAAAATCCAGTAAATGAAAAGAAACGGCGATATTTTTGACATTAACTGGCAGTTCTGTATAAATCTTCCATATGACTTTTTTCATCGCTGTTGCTTTCTGATAGTTCAACATTTTTCCCTTTCTTTCAGGCTTATCAGTTTTTTTTATTTTTAATGTTAAAATTGATTTTATCTTTTTCTTTTCGAATGCTTAATGTCCTTATGTCAATTTTACCTCTGTTAATAGCCCGAGGCTTGCCTCATTCTTTTGTATCTTTTCATTTTTGTCGTTAATTTAAATCAAACCATTTTAAATATAAGAGAAAATATGGATTATTTTGTGTCAATGCGAACACAGGTTTTCTCCTGAAAATATTGCTGTCTACGTTTGGTACGGCAACGGGCTGGACATTTCAAGAGCCTAATAGATTATACGTAATCTGTTTAGTGAAAAAATGTTTTCAACCATCTTGCGATGGTTAAACTGTCAAAATTTGTTCTCCTAAATATAAAAACGTTAAAGTAATTATGTATATTTTTACTGCTCTAAGATTTTGATTATTTTCGTCTTGGAACCAAAAGAAAAGTTCATAATTTACATCCTATTTTAGCAAGCCACATTTCAAAAGTTATTTATTTTCATTCAATGTTGAGTTAATATTCTGTTATTCAAATATATTAAAGACAAATATTCAAAATAATTTTATTCTAGAAGCTTAAATAATAATAGCAAATCATTATTTTTAAAATTGTTACTTACATTTGGAAATATTAACAATTTAAGATGCATTAATGAGATAATACTTTTATGCAGTTCTTTAAGGACGATATTTTACTGGGTAACAATAGTAAAGACGTTCAAATAATAATTTTTGCAATAAATGTCTCATTCTACCGTTGGTACTTTTAAAACCGAACCATTTTAAAATAGAGTGGAAGATGACGGATAGAAATGCTAGTGCTAACCCACATGAGCAAATATTAGAATGTATTAGTTGAATTTCAGTTTAGACATACTTTCTGAGACAAAAAAAGACTCTTAATATGATACCATATCAGCGTTTTCAATGTAATGTAAAATTAACTAAGCTAGAAGCCTAAACTTAATTCAATGTTTCTGATATACCCAAAGGCTTCTTTTTGGCGTGTCCTTTCTGTTGATATTAATCTCTGAAGACATATTGGAATAAAGAAGCATGCTTTCTAAATTCAAAGAAAAATATTAAGATAATTTGATACTATGAAAGCAGTCACTACTGGACAATCTCATCAGATGAAAACCAAACTTAAGTTAACAGAAACGTGGATCTAGAAGAATGCTCAGAATGTCACAAAGGTTGTATTATAGCAACGACAAAATTTTCAATTAAAAGAAAATGGTAAGGAAACGTTTCATCAGTTGACATTTTAAAGAAATGGGGAAGAGATTTCAAAAAAAGATAAAATTTATTTAGCGTAATTAAAACAGAAATTTATGGATAACTATGTACGGTCATGTTTGAAATGCAACTAACATGTATATGAATCAGCACAAACAATCAGAGGTATCTATAACTGACAATTTCTTTTACTAAAATATGGAAAACATATTAAATATTTGATACCCTTAGCTCATCCAGTAGTTTTTTTTTGTTTCTTTTTTTTTTTTTTTTTGAGGGGGGCACATTCACGGAGATTGCTCGGTTACAATGTCAAAATATACACATTTTATAATGTATGATCATTTATGGAAATTATTTTTTAAATGTAATGCTAATAGGGTATGTACATTTCATAGACAGTTGCTTGAACCGTGATATAAGGAGAGTGAGAGAAAAAGAGAACATTTTTACTAGCCTTATTCTGTTGAGAAAGAGTTTGGAAAATATTTAACTTCCGGAAGAAAAGGTACCTGCAAACTCTACACCGGAGATTTGCCGTATTTAGACTAGACAAATCTTTATCAATCAATCCACGGAAAAAATGATAATGTTAAACAAATAAAAATAAAAATATTTTGGCTAATGTCATGTTTGTGAATTTCTGTTAAATTACTTCGTATAGTCTTCGTTAACTTATTTAAATTCGAATAAAATCGTTTGATGAAAATCAGGAAATATCTGTATGAAGAGTGAAATTACACGTTTTCATCTATGAAATCTTCCGTGTGTCGATTGTTAAAGTCATATTTTGCACTCAATTAAAAATATCTATCCAAAAACAATGTCAAACAAATAAAACTTCATATGCCAGTTTTGTGGATTTTCGTTAAACTTTGTTATATAGCTCATAGGTTAGCCAGGATTGAAATCCGAGCGAATTGGCGTTAGTCGGCGAGTCTACCTCTGAGATATGGGCTCTCGGTGGAAGGAAAAGACTTTAGCGTGCGATATACATGTATTCTTACAGCAGTAGGGAGAATTCATATTTAACTAAAAAGAATAGTGTTTTGTCAGTTCCCCTTATGAAAAATATAGAAAATATGTATTGCTGTCAAAATACACACTTAATAATTGTTTGGTGCATAAAATACATCTCGAAAGAAAATTTTCAATGGTGATTTTCTAGACGCAGCCTTGAAGTGGCAAAAATACGGAATGAGGACCAAACGTACGACATAATTGTAATAATTCTATTGTCAATCTTCGTAACAATTACACCACCTTATCAACGCAGTTATGCTGCACCATGCCTAGTCAATACATGAGTATGGGTCCAAATGATTGCAAATAGCACTATGAACAGTGACATGCATCCTATAATTGCTATATCCTTTAAGCACAGGTGAACACACAAGTGACTTTCGAAATGTATATGCCTCAAGCAGTTCCTGTGTGTCTAGACAGTATTATATCACTGAATATAAACTTAGCATACAGTGTTGCGCAGCCTTTCACTGACAATTATACGATGAGACTTCATTTATTATGACCTGCTAATGATAGATTTTATGCAGCACGTAGAGAGTCATACTACATACACACAGGGATATATATATATATATATATATATATATATATATATATATATATTGAATACTTTATTTTAATAATTCAGGAGTTACATTTCAAGTGTGTTCTACCTAACATTTCAATGGTTTAACCTTCAAATTAAATCACATTCGCTTTTCTCTTTCAGAATACAATCTATGTAAGGTTATCATCTTCGTATATATCATCACAAGATTTCAGAGTAAGAGAGATATAATTTTCTGTAATTTTGCCAAGAAAAATGTTTGAAAAATCAGGAGATATATTCAGAGACTGTTCTGTCTGAAATTTCTCTGAATAAGTGTCAACAGATGAAGAGAATGATATTGGAGCAAAAGTTTCAAAACAGAGAAATGTTTCAATATTTAAACATTTAGAAAAACGATTTCTCATATTTTTCTAAATAGATTCGTTTAAGTGGGAACAATTAACAATTCAAAATTACTAAATAATTTGCTTTGAGTCTTTATTTTCTGTTTCTGTCCCAATTTATAATCGAAATAAAGGCAGAGATTGAGAGTGGGTTAGAGGGGAAGACATGTTTTTGATAGGTCATGACCTGGCAGTTCGACTTCAGCCATTTTCTCACCGGCGTGATGTGGCTTCTCTCTGTCATTTCTATATATATATTTTCATGGTTTCTGCTGTGACGAGCTTAGGTCACAGGTTTCCCCCTTCACAAAAATTTACGCGAGAAACCAGACTGGTATCTAGGTTCCACCCCTTTACGGTTAGATCAACCAAATGGATGCGTCAATTCTACTCCCTCCGCTACTTTTCTCGCGCTTCCTGCATGTGGAATTCTCTTCAATATACTTTCTTTCCTGACGCTTGCAGCCTCCAGAAATTTAAATATAAAGTCACTTCTTATCTCTTATCAACTTAACTCCAGTTGTCTCTACATAATCCTGTATATCTTGTTACTTTCCTTTCTCTTTACTATTGTATCTCTATTTCCCCCGTGTTCATATCCTTCCCTTGCCATTTCTCTTTTACACCCTGTAGCTGGTTCTTCGTTCTCTTCACTCTCTTCATGCCGAAGAATTTAACTCTCTTATGTAGCCCTCTGCCCATCAGTGGCGGCATCACATAGCCCGGGGTAAAATAATTAAAAAGATGTTTATGTCGGAAGAGTATAGGGGAAAGAGAGGTAGCTTTTTCCAAGGCATTTTAATTAGAATTTTCGTTTCGCCGCTATGTCCAAAAAAAAAAAAAACTAAGAGAAAACAGTGTTTAAATTTTTCGACATTTGAAATGCCATAACTTTTGATCTATTGAAGAAACCACTCAACTTTTTTCAGGGAAGATAAACGCATCTACTTTAACATACAAATACTTAAAGCGGAAAAGTTGTTTGGCAATTTGAAGGGAAAAGACTTCATACACGTATAACGCAAATCGCGTACCACTGCAGCGCAAATTTTGATTAACAAAACAAGGACATTATGCTCTTCTGAGCCGGTTAAAATATTCAAATATGATAATGGCATTTAAAAACTTGCATGTAAACTGACTGATGTATTTCGATGATAAAACAAAGACTACCTTCCTGTGGCTGTAGTTACTTTCTTCTCCAACACTTGGTATGAGCGTGCAGAGACAAATAGAAATATATTCGATATAAGTGTGAATCATAATAGTTTAGACATTTAGCAAGGGTTCTTTATGTGCCGTGTTCTTTCAGAACGTACACGCTCATAGATTTCTATTTGCCCCTACCCTTTGTTTTTATATTTTCTGACGCTATTTCTTCCAAACTCTGCTCCGATATTCACCTGCTGAAACCTATCAAAAATTTCTGCGATGCTTTTCTCTTTCTTGCCGTCTAATCGCGTCGTGAGTATTAGGTTCTCCAAGCCCTCCCTCCCTTATTACTTGCCTTAGAAATCTCAGCTGTCTGTTTTGAAATCAGAAATAAATTTATTTTCTTTTTTGCATCTTCTCAAAAACCTTGTTGCTCATATTTTCGGTCCATGTTATCTTCAGCATCTTTCTGTTGCTTCGATTCTCTCTAACTTTAAAGAGAGAGCCCAGCATTCATGATTTTATTTTTGAAGACTTCGACTTTCACCCGACTCACTCTTCCTATATATACGTAAACTCGGTCACGTGATCGAGCCACGTCATGACACGTACTTTGTAGAAAGTCTGTTTGTTATATATAAAAAAAATAGTTACACGTCTTTCTGCATATTAATTGATTTCCTTAACATTAATATCGCTTTTCTCGTTCTATTGTCTTTGATGAACCCTCATTCTTCTTGTTCTCTCTCGTGTCCGATTCTACTGCGATCTCCCTTCAAAAGAGGAGTTTTGTTATGTGGTTCATTACAATTATTGTTCTATGAAGTTCACATTCATTTTGTTTGGTTTTTAGGTAGTGCTATAAAAATTGATCTGCTTAGATTTTCCGGTATGTCGACAATGTTGTATATATAATTTTCTCTATAATCCTGATAATAAATTTGATTTGCTTTCCAGATAAAATAATTTTTGTAGAATGCAGTGCTATGCTTAAATCCTTTTTCACATGCAGAGCGGAAAAAAATCTTCTTGAACTGAGATTTACCTAAGACACACACACACACACACACACATATATATATATATATATATATATATATTCAAAAGGAAACGGCTTGATGAAAAAATTTCAAAGGAAATCCTCTTAATAATATTTATTGAAACTTAAATAATAAAACTAATCTAGCCAGGAGTCAAAATAATTAAAATTATTCATTTATAGGGCCAATATTCATTTATAGGGCCAATATATATATATATATATATATATATATATATATATATGTGTGTGTGTGTGTGTGTGTGTGTGTGAGAGAGAGAGAGAGAGAGAGAGAGTATGTGTGTGTGTTACATATAAAAAAATTCACGAGATCCTATTGTCATTTTAATGATTGAAATTCATTTCATCGGCGAAAAGTTCGACAAAGCCGGGTAAAGTTCTTTCTTTTCAGTGTGTATATATATATATATATATATATATATATATATATATATATATATATATATAATCATGTTATCCCAAGCAAGGCATTCCACTGCCACTATAGCTCAGGGGGGTAACTCAAGGCGATAGATGAGTTAGGATGTTTATAGGGAGAGACTTGGAGAGAATAGGGTTGGGTTAGTGTGTGAGGAGGTGTCATTTGACCTTACATTTAAACTCCTGAACACTTTGCCGAAGATCGGAAGAAGGCAGATAGTGCGGTAATTTACGGGGTCCGAGGGTTCACCAGTGTTCTTGAATATTGGACCCACAGAAGAAGACGTCCAACAGGCAGGAAAGCAGGAGGAAGATAGGCAGAGGTTGTAGAGCTTAGAAAGGACAGAGGAGAATTCAGGGGCACATGGGGATTCCGTCCCCACCACTCGCTTTGTGAGCGTCAAGTTTTGAGATTATGCTAGAAATCGGCAAGGGCGTGATGTGGACGTCATTCATTTGGGCCTCAGTTTTTGATGGGAAATCGGGTGTCTGGACTCCAGGCGAATGCAGACATGAATTGGTTGAGAATCTACGGGCAAAGCATTCAGCCTTGTGCGCTGAGGAGGTGAGGACATCAAGCTCGTTGATTACTGGGGTTATTGAGGACTTACTCTTGTTAAGCACGCTTTTACAGAGGCGCCAGTAGTCTTTGGATCCGAACTTAGCTGATGATATAGATTCATTAATATATATATATATATTTATATATATATATATATATATATATATTAAGGAATCTAAGATGCTGTTTGCTGCGAGAATGAAGCAGCGCATATCTTCATCTAAGTTCGGATCCAAAGACTACTGGCGCCTCTGTAAGAGCTCATATATATATATATATATATATATATATATATATATATATATATATATATATCGTATGTATGTCTTCTCTGTTGGTAGCGTTTCCTGTCTGCGAATCTAAGAGATTTTCCCTCTTTCCTCTTTTTCTTTTCCTTTTTTTTCTACCTTAACATCAGTTGTCTTTACCCATACACACATCCAAACAAATTATTGTATTTTTCATCTATTTAAGATCGAATTTCAATTGCTGAAATGGCCATACTACTTCGTATGCATGATTTCTACAGCCGCACTCATTAGCTGTGATACAGTGAAACAGGCCTGCATGCGGTTGACGAATGTATTATGCTCACATTACGATCTAGAGGGGAATTTACGAAAAAAACAGTTACCACTTCCGCAATTGAGAATTTGGGTGACTGGCCTGTGTATATCACGCTTATATACAACGCCAAAATTTTATTTCTGATTCCATACTCCAATGGCTTAGGGGTTAACGACTTCGACTGAGACAAAATCGATCACGGACAGAAAGAAGTGGATGTCTTCACACTGATGAGCTGTGAAAGAGCGAAACAGACTTTTATATTGATGACGAATATATATATATATATATATATGTGTGTGTGTGTGTGTGTGTGTGTGTGTGTGAGAGAGAGAGAGAGAGAGAAAGGGAAATTGATAGCGAGATATATGTATATATATATATATAGAATTTGATCGTAAGAGCAATTTATAGAAAAATATTCAAATATTACATTATAACAAGTGTGAATATTTATTACAAAATTTATAATTATGTGAATATTTAGATTTGTCTTCAAACGCGTGACTTGCATTTTCTGTCTCCATTTACAATCACACGTACGCTTTTACGAATTTATTACCAGGTGTGTGTGTGCGTGTCTCTGGCATTGTATCGCAAACAAATATTAATGAAAGTGACACATCTGAAAAAGATCACATTTGAGAATCACCCGACTGCTCTGTGTGCCTTTCATCATATACTATGCGTCTTCGATTTAATTCAGTTAGAGCCGACATTTTAGATAAAAGAAATCAAACAATGTGGTCCTTTTCGTTTGTTCCTCTTCAGCTACAAATCCTCGGTTGTGATATTGCAAATGATAAGTTTACTCTTCACAGAATGTCTCTGAGATCTCCAAACAATTTCTGTACAATTATTTTCGGAAGTGGATAGGATTTCATCTTTTTACACAGAAAAACCAGAGCAATTTTAATTAAAACGATTCAATACTGATCATAATGATTTTTCAAATTACGCAAAAGTGAATCTGAAATATGAAAAAAGCAATGATTCAAAATTGAATGTTCATAGTTTAGAAAATTTCGATTCTGTCCAAGAGCTGAGGGAAAAGTTATGTAAAAATGTTTAAGAATAATTATTGACTTACAAGTTTTAATTTTTACATAATAGCTCTATGATTCATGAAGTTATATTACAATTCGCGCATGCAACTCTTGCCATCAAATCTGCAACTGAACCACTACAAACGTAAGAAAATATATCATGGAATAGATTTATATGTATTCACTGTGACGACCGTTGTATTAAATTAATGGAATAATGGATAGTAAGTCTTATCTCGTAACATTTAGCAATTTATGCTATCATACGATGCAAACCACATGAGACAGTAATGGGTATTTCAACTTGATAACAACCTCAATAATACCAGGGGACTAGATAGCTTCTACACAAAAAGCAATAACAGTGAGCCCTTTGTCGCTGCCTGCGTAGTCATCAGTGATTCTACTTCAGATTTTGCTATGTTCTTTTTTTAGGATAAAATGACAGTGAATGAAAAATTGATTTGATTATTTGAACAGTGCATTACACAATTCTATCAACATCATTCATAATAAAGACAGTACAAATCATAGAAAAATGACCTTTAAATTATATACTGTTTAGAGAAAGGGAAAATTAAATTTGTGTAATATTAAATAAATTTGTAGACCCAAAAATATGATATCTCACACACACAGATATGGTACATTGAATGCTGATGTTAATAAAATACTGCTCGCCAAAAATGTAAAATCTATAAATTATTTATTAATATTAAATATTTCTTTCCCTTAGAGGAAAATGGATATATTTATTTATAACACGTCTTAATTTCTTTTACCTCAAAAGTTATATATATATATATATATTGTATAGATCACCCTTTTATTTTATTGCCGTAGTTGATACGATGCACAGAAACTTTGCTGTTATATATTCTGTCTTACATGGATATTCACAGAAATGTACAACTGTTATAATAAGAAACAGAAGTTTCAACACAAGGGTATGGGGTAGATCACAATAGTTGTCAAAGTATTTGTCTATATTTCTGAGATGAGGAAGTTTTTACAGTATTTACATTATTCGGACTATTGTCCTTATATTCGCTGCAATTTGAATGACGTTTCGGCCGTTGTACATTTTGGCTTTCTTCAGGCGTTAGGAATTTCGAACTGAACCCATTATTACAATCACTTGGGTATATGAACTCCATTTCTTGCCTAGCGCTTCTACTAGAAGTCATGAGTTATCTCCCGCTAATCCTGTAAGTTACTAGTTCAACACTGATGTAGCCTGGTATTGAACTCACAACTCTGAGTCAAATCACAGAAACTAACTAACGATTTATCCACTGGGCCATGTGTCGTCAAAGTTATCAGTCCCAATATTGCTAGATCTTAGAGAGTACCTAACTCCAAAGAGAGGTAGACCGAGCAATTTTTAAGGAATAGCAGTTTCTCCCGCTAAGGGGGACACGTCATAGGCTTTGACGCTTTCTACGTCGAATTCACATTATATTCATGGTTTGTCATTGCGACGAAAAAAGTGCATTTTTAAGCATGGAAATTATTTCTACTTTGAATGCGGCTATGCATTAGAAAGTCATACCTAAATATTTGACAGTGGAAATTTAAAAAGAAATTTTATTACGATTGTCAAACTTGTAATAAACTAAATTATTATCAGTAATCTCCACATTAGTCCTGACCACTATACCTCATTCATGACACATCGAAAGGAAAATGTTCTTGTTTCTTTCACAAAATAAGCGAGCTATTTAACGTCGCTATATACGCGTATTTCAATAAATGAAGTAAATTTTGGCCTCAGTAATATGTAGAATGATCGCTTAACATCAAACAATTAATTAAGTTTGTAGCGTTTTGCATAGTACACCTAACTGGGTGATCGTTCAAAATAATGTCCATTTGTCTTTGTATTCGTGAAATTAGATTGTCTGAACAAAAGGTGTGTAAACGGCTTTGTGAAAAAAGATTTGTTCACGTTGCATTTATTATTTGCAAATTAAAATTTCTAATGTTGAAGTATATTGCTGAAATATCTGTAAATTTTTTTTCCAACATTCGAAAACCTTAACCCAGGCTAAATAAAACTTTAAACAGCTAGCATTAATGAAATCACCAAAGTAGGTGTCACTTGTTTATAGTTGCGGAAACAATAGACTTATGCAAAAAGTTGGAACGCTCGAATACAAAGATTAATCTATTAACGATTATTTTAGTTACTATCAATTCAACTTGGAAACCAGTTGCTTAAACAATAGAATTTTCTCGTCATATTATATATATATGTATATATATATATATATATATGTGTATACATATATATATATATATATATATATATATATATATGTATATACATATATATATATATATACATATATATATAATATGACGAGAAAATTCTATTGTTTATATATATATGTATATATATATATGTATATGTATATATATTTATGTATATATATATGTAGATATATATATATATGTATATATATATATGTATATATATATATATATATATATATATATATATATGTGTGTGTGTGTGTGTTTCGATGAGTGAACAATCGCTATTTCATACTTTAATAGTGCGCATGCTCATTAAAGCTTTTGGATTTTTTCAACTACACAGTATTGTTTGGTCAGTTGGTGACCGTCTGTGAGAATAGTACTCCATGGCGAAATTCAGTCTACCAGAAATTTGAAAACGGTATACTGTACTCTTTAACATTTGCGAAAATACGAACATTTCAGAGTAGATAGGCGTCAATATGTAGAGAGCGTAGAGGATTCGGAAAAGTTAACAAGTACAGTGATGATTTCAAAATATATTTAGAATCAGCAAAAGTGACGGCGTTGTTATGCCATCGTTCATCCTCACACCATCCATTCATGCATCGATACTGCCGTCATATATGGTCAGGCGTCCCCCTGAGAGCATTTTTTCCGGAATAAAGTTACCCTTTAGTAAATAAGATATTTCTGTGCTATTTTGTCAAATGTATCTGTTAAAATGTAATATCAATTATTTTATTGCTTAATTTACATTACAGTGCATTCATCACACCACGTACATAACAGACAAAACTACTTTTATCCCCTAGAAGGTAATGATATTTGGCCTACATTCCTCAGAAAATCCGTGAACGACTAATGAAATAATGAAACAGTGTTCACGAGATTCGTGATGTGATAGATAAAATAGGGCGGAAATGAAGAACTATGATTTGTAGAAAGTCAGATCGTTGTAGTGCGTAGAAAAAGAAAACTATAGATTCAGAATTCTCCCTGTTAGAAATGTTAGTTACTTGATAATAATCGTAGATAATTTTCACTAGTTAACCTCTCAAAATTAAGATAGATCGAATTTTATGACACGAAAATTTATTTGAAATATTATTTCAACGTAAAAGGAAACTGTGAATGTTACAGTTAGACAATACATAATCAATATTCAGCTCCATGAAAATCATTAATAAATCCAGTAAGATTAATCACTTTTAATTAATTAACAGCCAGTATTAATTGCAAGAGAGACGTAGTTATCTATTAGTATTTTATTTTTTCTACGAACTGTTTGTCTTAAAATTCATTGACAAATATATTCTTCAGCAATAATCAAAATGACAAAATTTATAAATGATATAAAACAAAATTTTGATTATGCTATGGCGAAAAGGCTACTTATTTGATCAAACTTGACTAATGCATGTATCTGTTAGATAATTACGCGCACAATTGTATTAAATATTGTCAGGTACTAACCAGAAGATAACAAATAGATCACTTATTAGTACTCCCAATTTCTGAGATCATGTGTATTAGTATTTTATTGCCACGTGCGTTTTATTTTTAAAAAATACAGAAAAAAGTAATTCAATTTAATCCTCCAATGACATTACATGAACATTCTATGCTATGTCTTCTAGTATATCATATAAAATTTATGAATAGCAAATATGTATCTTATTACTTGGAAATGTTATTTCGAGAGCTATCTAAAGAAAACGCTTATCGTTAAAATAATTTGAATGAATGTGTCGGAGAAGAATAGAATTTGGTTGGAAGTGAAGAATATAAGGATGAGGAGAATCGGTTTTTATTAAATGTTGTTGTGATCTCTTCAAGTCAAATACTCAATAGTTACATATTCCCTTTCAGGGAAGCGCAATTCTTAAAATAACTTCATTACTTCCTAAAGCGGATACTTCCTAAATGTGCGTTGTGGCGTTGTGGCGCAGTGGATATCGGCTCGGAACGAGAAATCGGGGAACCGAGTTCGAATTCCAGTTGAATCCATTGTATTCACTTACGCGCAAATACCCTTGGGAAAGGTATTAATCCGTCTCTTCCTTCCAGTTATGGGTTAAATAGCAGGACAGATTGGATTCTATAGCCTTGGTCGGCAACCAGTCTACCGCAGAATGCAATGGCAACCTACTGCGGGATAATCTTCTGCCCAGTCAGTCATGTCTCTTTCGAGACATGATCGCCCAAGCGTGTATCGCGCATGGCACTTAACTGACTGACTTCCTTAAAGTAGCAATTCTTGTAAAAAAAACGGTTTGGGGGGAAATATTAACTGCTTGTGTTTGTAATACGAGTAAAATAAGGATAAGGCTCCGATAAAGTCGTGTAATAGCTGTAATATTCTAAACTGGTGTAACTGAAGAATTGGAGGGATTTGAAATATGCTGATGGAGAACTGAGTCTTGTGTACAGCTGATTATCTAAAGCATTTTTTGTGTTAGGATAAGCATATTACCTACGCGTACGAAAAATAAGATTCCCTTTGACATTTCAGAAATATCGCCGTATGTGACACGCACAACGATGAGAATAAAAAATTGCATTAGAATGATTTTTCGCTAACTTATTCAAAGATGTTTCCTAATTGCCTCATGCATGATATATCTAACTTTCATATTTTAAAAACAAGCACAAATATTTAAAGATACAAGAGGTAATACTATTTTATTCATTTTGTCTATTTTGCAGGACCACTAATCTGAGATTACTTAAGCTCACATTATATACACATACTCATATATAGAGAGAGAGAAAGAGAGAGACGCCGAGAGAAAGAGAGAGAGAGAGAGAAAGAGAGAGACGCAGAGAGAGAGAAAGAGTGAGACGCAGAGAGAGAGAGAGAGTGAGACGCAGAGAGAGAGAGAGAGAGAGTGAGAGAAACAGAGAGAGAGAACAAGAGAGAGAAAGCAAGAGAGAGAAAGAGCGAGAGACAGCAGAGAGAGAGAACGAGCGAGAGATAGAAACACAGGCACCAGCATAGACAGAAAGAGAGAGAAACGCAGACACCCGTGCAGAGAGAGAGAGAGAGAGAGAGAGAGACAGAGAGAGAGAGAGAGAGAGAGAGAGAGAGAGAAACGCAAAAACTGGCAGAGAGCGAGAGAAAGAGAGGAAGCGAGAGAGATACGCAAACACCGACAGAAGGAGAAACCGAGCGAGAGAAGCGCAGACACTGGCAAATAGAGAGAGAGAGAGAGACAGAGAGAGGGAAACGCAGACACTGGTAAAGAGAGAGAGAGAGAGAGAGAGAGAGAGAGAGAGAGAGAGAGAAATGTAGACACCGGCAGAGAGAGAGAGAGATAAATGCAGACAGCGGCAGAGAGAGAGAGAGAGAGAGAGAGAGAGAGAGAGAGAGAGAGAGAGAGAGAGAGACGCAAACACTGGCAGAGAGCGTGAGAAAGAGAGGAAGCGAGAGAGATACGCAAACACCGACAGAAGGAGAAACCGAGCGAGAGAAACGCAGACACTGGCAAAGAGAGAGAGTGGGGAGCGCAGACACTGGCAAATAGAGAGAGAGGGGGGGGGAGAGCGCAGACATTGGCAGAGAGAGAGAGAGAGAGAGAGAGAGAGAGAGAGAGAGAGAGAGAGAGAGAAGAGAGACACCGGCAGAGAGAGAGAGAGAGGGGGAGAGAGAGATAAATGTAGACACCGGCTGAGAGAGAGAGAGAGAGAGAGAGAGAGAGAGAGAGAGAGAGAGAGATAAATGTAGACACCGGCAGAGAGAGAGAGAGATAAATGCAGACAGCGGCAGAGAGAGAGAGAGGGGGGAGAGAGAGATAAATGTAGACACCGGCTGAGAGAGAGAGAGAGAGAGAGAGAGAGAGAGAGAGAGAGAGAGAGAGAGAGAGAGAGAGAGAGAGAAACGCAGGCATTGGAAGAGTGAGATAAATGCAGACACCGTCAGAGAGAGAGAGAGAGAGATAAATGTAGACACCGGCAGAGAGAGCGAGAGAGAGAGAGAGATAAATGCAGACACCGGCAGAGAGAGAGAGAGAGAGAGAGAGAGAGAGAGAGAGAGAGAGAGAGAAAGAAATGCAGACACCGGCAGAGAGAGAGAAATGCAGACAACGGCAGAGGGAGATAGAGAGAGAGAGAGAGAGAGATGCAGTCACCGGCAAAGCGAGATAGTGAGATAGAAATGCAAACACCGGCAGAGAGTGAGAGAGAGATAGAAATGCAGACACTGGCAGAGAGAGAGGGAGAGAAATGCAGACACCGGTAGAGAGAGAGAGAGAGAGAGAGAGAGAGAGAGAGAGAGAGAGAGAGAGAGAGAGAGATGCAGACACCGGGAGAGAGAGAAATGCAGACACTGGGAGGGAGGGAGAGAGAGAGAGAAATGAAGATACCGGCAAAGAGAGAAAGAAAGACTCAAAAAACGAAAGAGAGAGAGAAAGAGTGACGCAAAAAACAACAGAGAGAGAAAGAGAGACGCAAAAAACGACAGAGAGAGAAACAGAGACGCAAACAACGACAGAGAGAGGGTCGCAAACGACGGGCAAAATGAACGAGAGACTCAGACACAGACACCGACAGTAAGCGATAGACTCAGACACCGACCGAGACAGTAAGCGATAGACACAGACACCGACCGAGACAGTAAGCGATAGACACAGACACCGACAGACTGAGCGAATGAGTGAGCGATAGGCTCAGACACCGACTGAGTGAGCGAATGAGTGAGCGATTGTCTCAGACACCGACAGAATGAGAGAATGTGTGCGCTATAGACTCAGACACCAACTGAGTGAGCGAATGAGTGAGCGATAGACTCAGGCCACGGACAGACTAAGCGAATGAGTGAGCGATAGACTCAGACAGCGATAAACTGAACGAATGTGTGAGTGATAGACTCAGACACCGACAGAGTGAGCGAATGAGTGAGCGATAGACTCAGACACCGACAGATAGAGTAAGTGTGAGACTTAGACACGAGTGAGATGCAGTAAACGAGGCAGAGAGACAGTAAACGAGGCAGTGAGACGCAGCAAACGAGGGAAAGAGACGCGATCACCGACAGAGAAAGAGAGAGGCAGTCACCGACAGAGAAAGAGAGACGCATTTACCGACAGAAAAAAGAGACGCAGAGAGAGAGAGACAGAGACAGAGACAGAGAGGAGGGAAGGAGACAGATTGAGGGATAGTTATAGAAGAAATCATAGTTGAACGAGTGAGAAGGAAAGCGAAACAGAAATTTAATTCTACAATGGCCTCATTTTCGTAATTCTCTACTATTTTACCTCTAACACTTTTCTCTAATCATTATTTTTTGCACCTGGAGTTATGACTTGCGCTGCATAACACTCAAACACAATATATATATATATATATATATATATATATATATATATATATATATATATATAACCTTCAGCTTATTGCTTGCTATAAGTCAAACCTTGGCAAGTGTTGAAACAAGAAATAAAACAAACAGACGCAAACGCCTATTTGCGGACGTGCTATAGGTGAAGACAGGTGATAAATCATATACGGCGCGTTTTTGTCAGTTAATTTTCCTTCATGACACTCGTTTGTCGTTGAAGAGGTGTGCTTCTTTACAGAGACCGAACGAAATCGTACCTTGCTGTTTATTTTCACTTAATATGTCTGCGTTTAACTGCCTTCTAGCTTGGAGTGAGCTGTCATATTATATTAGCCTATAAAATCAAATGTTGTATCATAAAATCAATATAACAATGAGATATAAAAATAAATTTAATACATAACCGAAGGTCGGTATTTCATATTGCAAAGGAATCTTTACTCTTCTCTCTTAGTGGTAAAATGTATTGTTTTTTGTTGCTATCTCACGCAAATTATCGCTGTTAGCAATAAACATTTGAACGTCAATTGAAATAGTAATATTTGACATTATTCTTTCCAAATCAATCTTCTCGACTATGAGTATACGAATAGCAGTAGTAATTGAATGGAAATAAAAATATTGTTAATTGACCCTCAGCCATAACTATATACGTAAGTATTCAATATAATTTAAGTATGTTACAAACATTTATATCATTACTAATTTTAAGCCAAGTAACCTTGGCCAGTCATGTCACTATCAGCTGTTACGTATATTTCCAAATATGGGACTCCCAAATAAGCTTTGCCGTCTCATCTATCCCTACTATTAGAACTTGATTAATTTCTTAGATGAGATCCTAAGATATAGTAATCAATGCATCGATAGCGAGTATCAATCAACACTAACAGAAATAATGCAATTGTCACTGTTATTCAGAGTTCTAATTACCTGCTTTCTTCACTGATTAAGCCTTGTCCATTTCTTCAGCTGTGCACGGGACTGTGTATATTTATTTTATTTTCATGTTACTAAAGGGTTTCGTGAATGTATTACTCCATTCTATATGATTGAAACTTTGACGTGCTCTAATGGTTAGCCAGTTTTTCTCGCTAGTATAATTACAAATGAGTAATGTGTGCTGAATTGTAGTGAATATCGGGTGGGAACGATAAATCGTGGAGCCGTGTTCAAATTCCAGTTGAATTCATTGCATTCGCTTACGCGCAAATATAATTGGGAAAGCTATCAATCCGTTGATACTCTCTCTTTCTCTCTCTCTAGCTATAGATTGATAGCCTTGTTTGGCAACCAGATTACAGCAGAAAAATGGCAAACTTTTGCGAGAAACTTATCTACCCATCCAGTTATATCTCTTTCGGAGACATGACTGCCAAAACGTGTATTACGTAAGGCATTTAACTGACTCGGTGAGTTCGATCCTCACTGGGTGCCCACACTCTCTGCCTTCTTGAATATTCAAGCTCTCGACGTATTGTAATGGTTAGCAAGGTGTCGCTAGAACTTATTTCAAACGAGTAGTAAGTTGGTTCCTTACTGGGTACCCAATACTTACGGTCTTGTGCCACATCTAAGCGTTTCTTAGAAAATCAAAGTTCGTGTCTAAATAGAGAGAATATATTGGAACACACAATACTAATTTATTCAGGTTCTACATCATAATTTCAATTTCTATGCAGTAATATTATTAGTGATGTACTGAAATCCTAGTACAATTTGCAATAAAGTTGATCATTGTATTATAGTTACATGAAAAATATATCGACATTTTCTCGACCCTTTACAATTTCGATAATCTAGCGCTAAATCCAAGAACGTTTTCATACAGAGTGATGTTTTTATATACACTGCGAATTTATTAATACGTAGCTGGAGTTGTGTAAATTTCATTAATATGACTATTCCTCCCCTCCTCATAATACACTTCTCTTATCCTTTGTCTGTATCTTATGCTTACTATCAAACATTCCATTTTTAATTCCCAGTTTATTTCTTTTATTATCTTAAAATGTATTTTGAACTCCGGTGCAGTGTGTTTTGACTAAATTTCGAAGTTACCCCGTTGCGCATATTTGTCCACCAAAATCAAATTCACGCTAATGGTCTCATCAAAGCTTTATTATCAGACCTCTCCAGCACTATAAGGTAGAAATGGAATACGAAGAGAGGATTTGGATCCCAATGCCAAGATGCAGGCTCGCGTAAACGATTCATATAGAAAGGTTTAAATTCAGAAAGTAAATAAAGAAACATGAACATATTTACTACTGCCACTTCCCTATCTTATGTCTATTTCTTTTTTATATTCTCTGGTTTTAATATCACCCATGCTCTCCGTATTCCAATTATAATACCTAAATATATGGGATTATCAATAGTTAAAATAAACTCTCGCACGCATGGAAAGACTAGCAGAACATATGTGAAAATGTTAAATTTTATAATGTACTCATTTGAATTGCTCTTTTTATAGTATAAGTGTACAATATTAGTAAAAATTACCAAAAAAAAAAAAATGTTTTTTAATGATTTCAAGAGTATCCTTGTTATTGCGTTTAAAAAAGGTAACCTATTAAAACCAATCTTACTAAATATTTATTATATTATTACAAAAATTATTTAAAAAAATTATGTTTTTTAATGATTTCAAGAGTATCCTTGTTATTGCGTTTAAAAAAGGTAACCTATTAAAACCAATCTTACTAAATATTTATTATATTATTACATAGTAGATGTATTAAGCACATCCTCTAAAATGCCAATCACTATGAGGATCTCAAAAACAACATATAGTATAAATATATACAACACATAATCAGTTGCAGATTTTCATATTGCTGTTTTAATTATTTTCACCTTACGGATAATGAAACTGTTGAAATAATAGACAATGTTAACTTCGCAAATGTACGTTGACGTTATTAGATAATATAGTGATATCAAAATATAAATTTACCTTAAAAATTAATAAATGCTAGCATTCAGTCCATGTAACATGTGATATGATATGTATATATCTTTTGTGTGTCGTCCATCTTTTAAATATCAGGGTGAGCCTAATTTTTAACGAGACGAAGTACAACTAATTTCAACCGCTTGAGCGAAAAAAGAAATGGTCTTCAATATCAATTCACATATTACAAATGACCTGCTGAGTAACGTGACAGTCCACGCCATGAAGTAGCATGATTTTGTAAATTATGAAAACACATTTAAAAGTGAATTTTGATTATATACACTAGATTTTTCAATTGAAGTTATTTTTCTAATTTTTAAAAGCCAAATGAAACAACAATAAGAAAATTAACTGTGTATATTCATTTCATTTATGTACAATTTTACGTACAAATCAAACGTTTACTTTTGATGGCAGAAAGGGAATTCAAACATAATTTAATGTCTAGGCTTTGTAAGAGTAACGATTAGATTCTGCTTCTAACATTCGGTATTTCATCTCATTTAAACAGCCAGTCGATCGACTGTATTTTTCTTGTCATGGTCAGACTAACCGTTACTCATCCATGAGTTGCGCTTGAATGTGTAAACATATGAATCGATTGATAATAGAATAACCGTTTTTTGTTACATTTTATTGATATAAATGAGGAAAGTAATTATATTTTATGTCACATGAAATATTAGCTTCAATTGTTGACACTTTCATGATATATCACATAGATTTCTGATAATGCAGTATCAAGTAAAACGAATGCTGGTAATATCAGCCATTAAACTACAACATTATATATATATATATATATATATATATATATAATGCATACAATTTTAATCAATCTTTTTTACTTCAAAATTATTTAAGATGATAATCGTATTTGATAAACATAATGAACTTTTATCTGTCACCGAGATTTAAGCTACAAAGTGCATCTGAAGTTCGATAATTACTATGGGGTACAACACCTTTATAAAAATTACTCGAATGCGCACAGATGAATTACATATTTTAAATTAATAAATCCCTAAATAATAACTTCTGAAATTTATATATATATATATATATATGTATGTATGTATATATATATATATATATATATATATACACATGTAAATAAGGAACGAAGAAAAATTTACAACGTTCAAAACAATGCTCAATGTGCAATATATAGTTGTGAATATGTATCTTAAATTATAGTTTAGAACATATACAAATTATTACCCGCTACAAAGTGTAGATTTTAATTCGACATTGGAATGACAATGTCTCATACGTGATGAGACAGTCATTTCAATGTCGAGATTGTTGATAATAATATAATAATTTGTACATGTTCTTAAGTATAATTTAATATATATATATATATATATATATATATATATTTAGATGTAAGGTTTTATTAGTGGAAGTTGATAAATCAAAAGCAAAAACATATTGCACCGATCATATTCAGCCGACGTCAGAATTTTAAAAGCTACATAAATATGCACGCCGCGACTAAGAAAAAGGAGTCATCAGAGATAGAATGTATACAACATAAACCTCGAACAAAATAAATGTTATTAAATATTCCCCAAAATGAATATTATGCTAAAACGAAGATGTGTGATTAAGGAAGATGGAATGTGTTACATTCCAATATGAAGATTTGATGGTGAAAGACTCTGAGCATACAGGCCAAAATTTATAACATAAAACAAGTAAACTCTCAGACAAAAAATTGACAGGCCTCAAACAGGGTAAGTTTTTGTTAGTCCTAACAAATTGTAACATGAAACGGACAATGCCAGAGAAATACTCATCATTATCCAAGAGATAGGATGAAAGGGTCATAAAAACCAATTCCAAAGATGTAAACTTCTCACATGACATAATACAATACATAAAAGTGAAACTGTATACCCGGCATATAGAAAACCATAGGACAAATCAGGTTGTATAAACACATTTTTCACTCCCCCAACACAAATAATAATAATAATAATAACGGCAGATTATCTATGTTTTTTTAATGAAGCTATATTCAATCCTAAATGATAATCAGTTTTCGACAGTACTCATATATATATATATATATATAGATATATATATATAGTGGCAAAAAAACAAAGGCAACTGGCAATGTAAAAAAGACAAGGGTAACAGGTAATGGATAAGAAGGAAAACAGGAGAATGGAAGGAAAAAGGCAAGAAGCAATGAAAAAAATACAAAGTTACCGTAAAATGCCTGTCAAATGTCGCAACTTTACCCTCTCGGCAACTCCAACCACGCTGTAGTCTCTCTCAGTATTTCTTTCCACTCTCACTACCCCCAGGAGCGCCCTACCTATAGGACCTCTTACCTCTACCAAGAAGTTGACTGGGATGCATTTTGCGATTTCCTCTGCGACGTCTCTTGGGGAAAAGTGTTCGACCTATCAGATGACTGTGCCTCTGAGGTCTCGTCATGGGTGAAAGCTGGCATACCCACGAGGAAGTATTGCTTAAAACCTCATTCCTCTCCGTGGTTCTCTACTGCCTGGTCAGCCGCCATTGCCCACAGGAAGCATTACTTCCGTCTATTCCGGAGACAGTCAACTGATCACAATAGGCGCCTGTTCATATCTGATCGCAATGAGTGCAAGAGAACCCTAAATGACGCCAAACAGTTGTTTGCTGAGAGAATGCGACAGCACATAGCTGACCACAAGTTCGGCTCCAAGGACTATTGGAGGATTTGTAAACGAGTGCTCAACAATAGGAAATCCTCAATACCTCCTTTAATTCATGGATTTGAGGTTCTCACGTCATCTGCGGACAAAGCTGAGTGATTTGCCCACAGATTCTCATCCAACTCCACATTCGACCCGTCCGGAGTACTCCAACCCGACTTCCCTATTAGAACTGAGTCCAAACTGCACGACGAACATATTAGCCGACAGTAGTATCCAGAGTAATTTCAAAACTCGACCCCCATAAGGCGTGTGGAGACGATGGAATCCCGGTGATAGTCCTTAAGAGGTGTGCTCCTAAACTTTCCCCTGTCCTCTCTAAACTATTTAACTACTACTTTTCTGCTTCCTGCTTTCCTGCATGCTGGAAGTTCTCTTCTGTCGTTCCTGTATTTAAGAATTGTGGGGAAACCTCGGACCCATCCAACTATCGCCCTATTAGTCTACTACCGATATTCGGGAAAGTATTTGAGGCTATAATCAATGCTGAAATAGTTCATCATCTCACCGCCCACAAACTGTTCTTCCGACAGGCAATATGCATTCCGCTTTGCCAGGTCCATGGCCGACCTGCTAACAATCGTAACGGAGGATATGCTACAGGCCCTTGATGAGTCTGACGAGGCTCGCGCGGTTGCTCTGGACATCTTCAAGGCTTTCGACAGTGTTTGGCACTCTGACCTCCTATGCAAACTACGCGGTTATGGTATTACCGGTCGCCTGCTTGACCTAATCCAATCTTTCTTAAATAACCGTAAAATGATGGTCGTTCTGAATGCATGTGCTTCTTCGTCCTACAGCACGAAAGCTGGTGTCCCACAGGGCTCTATCCTGGGCCCGACGCTCTTCCTTATTTTCATCAACGACCTCCCAGATGAGATCAAGTCCCAAGCAGGCATCTACGCAGATGACACTACAATATACTCCCGCACCAGTAAAAAATCTGTCGTGGCGGACGGACATAATCTTGCTGCTGACCTTGAGCGGGATCTACACTCTCTAGTGAACTGGTGCAAGAAGTGGCTTGTCAACTTCAATTCATCTAAGACCAAGCTGTTGTCTGTTAACCATGACAGGCAACCTCTCCTGCCTCCCATAAGCATGGACCAAGCGATTCTCCCGGAGAGTAATACACTACGCCTCCTCGGACTTACCCTGTCCTCAGACCTCAAATGGAACCACTATATTGAATCCATAGCAAAATCTACTGCTAAGAAGGTAGGGTCACTATGTCGATCCAGGATGTTTTTTCGACCTGAATCCATCCTGCATATATACAAGTCAACCATCCGTTCATGCATGGAGTATTGATGCCATTATGGTCAGGTTGCCACTGCCGTTCTCCTCAGTGTTCTTGACAGGCTCCAAAGAAAGTCTGTAATGTGATAGGTGCTGATCTGGCGGCTCGACTGCAGCCACTTCCCCATCGACGAAATGTGGCCTCCCTTTGTCTGTTCTATAAATACTTTCATGGCTTCTGCTCAGACGAACTTAAGTCACTGATGCCTCCTCAACAGGTGTTTACTCGTGCAACCAGACTGGCAACTGGGTCCCACCCATTCACAGTCAGGTTAGCCAAATGCAGACGACAATTCTACTCCTGCAGCTTCTTCTCTCGCACTTCCCGCCTGTTGAACTCGCTCCCGTATTCTTGCTTTCCTGACGGCTACAACCTCCAGAAATTTAAATGCAAAGTCAATACTCATCTACTAACCACTGGACTCTAGCTCTCTCCCCACCCCTGTATAAACAACCCTTTCTCTCCACCTATGTATCTGTCATCGCACCTGCTTTCTCAGCTTTCTGTTGTTCCTTTCTAACTAGTTTGTACTCCTGAATCTTTTGTAACTAATCTTTTTACATTTATGTAGCCCCCCTGCACATCAGTGGCGTTTCCGCCTTGCTCGGGGTGAAATGTTTAAAAAAAAAATCAATAGGTTAAGAAAAAAAAGAAAACCACAAAATCAACAGGTTACGAAAAAGAGAAAACCCAAATAAACAGGTTACGAAAAAAAAAACACGAACTCAACAAGTTACGAAAAAAGAAAAACACAAAATCAACAGGTTCCCAAAAAAAACACAAAATCGACAGTTTACGAAAAAAAAAACACAAAATCAAGAGGTAATGGAATAAAACACAAAATCAACAGGCAATGAAAAAAAACGCAAAATCAACAGGTAATGAAAAAAACAAAAACTAAATCAACAGATAACAACAAAAACAAAAAATCAACAGGTAAGGAAAAATGCACAAAATCAACAGGTAAGGAAAAAACACAAAATTAACAGGTAATGACAAAAAACACAAATTCAGCAGTTTACGAAAATATCTCCTAAATCAACAGGTAACCAAAAAAAAACACAAAATCAGCAGGATAGGAAAAAAAAAAAGAAAACCACAAAATCAACAGGTTAGAAATTAACAAAAGTAAAACACAAAACCAACAGGTTACGAAAAAGAAAAACCCCAAATAAACACGTTGCGAAAAAAAAAACAGAAACTCAACACGATGCGAAAAAAAAAACACAAACTCAACAAGTTACGAAAAAAAAGCACAAAATCAACAGATTACGAAAAAAAACACAAAATCGACAGTTTACGAAAAAAAAAACACAAAATCAAGAGGTAATGGAATAAAACACAAAATCAACAGGTAATAAAAAAAAAGAACACAAAACCAAGAGGTAATGAAAAAAGCAAAAACAAAATCAACAGGTAACGACAAAAACAAAAATCAACAGGTGAGGAAAAAAACACAAAATCAACAGGTTACGAAAATATCTACAAAATCAATAGATAACAACAAATAAAAACCACAAAATCAACAGGTTACGAGAAAAAAACCCACAAAATCAAGAGGTTACGAGAACGGAAACACAAAATCAACATGCTACCAAAAAAAAAAAAACGCACAAAATCAACATGTGACAAAAAAAAAACCACAAAATCAACAGTTTTTGGAAAAAGAAAAACAAAATCAACAGGTAATGGAATAAAACACAAAATCAACAGCTAATGAAAAAAACACAAAATCAAGAAGGTAATGAAAAAAACAAAAACTAAATCAACAGGTAACAACAAAAACAAAAAATCAACAGGTAAGGAAAAAAACACAAAATCAACAGGTAATGACAAAAACACAAAATCAACAGGTTACGGAAATATCCACAAAATCAACAGGTACAAAAAAAAACACTAAAATCAATAGGTTACGAGAAAAAACGCCACAAAATCAACAGTTTACGAGAAGAAAAACCCACAAAATCTACAGCTTACGAGAAAAATAACAAAATAAACAGTTTACGAAAAAAGAAAAACATCAACAGATTACGAAAAAAACCCCACAAAATCAACAGGTTACGAAAAAAAAACACAAAATCAACAGTTAATGAAAAGAAAACACAGAATCACCAGGCAATGAAAAAAACACAAAATCAACAGTTAATGAAAAAACACAAAATCAACAGGTAATGAAAAAAAAACAAAATAAACAGTTAATGAAAAAACTCAAAATCAAAATGTAATAAAAAACAGAAACTCAACAGCTAATGAAAAAATCACCAAATCAACAGGTAATGAAAGAAAAACACAAAATCAAGAGGTAATGGAATAAAACTCGATATCAACAGGTAATGAAAAAACAAAAAATAATCAACAGGTAAGGAAAAAAACAAAAACAAAAAATCAACAGGTAAGGAAAAATCAACAGGTAACAAAAAATCAACAGGTAAGGAAAAAAACACAAAATCAACAGGTAATGACAAAAACACAAAATCAGCAGGTTACGAAAATATCTACAAAATCAACGAGTAACAAAAAAAAACACAAAATCAATAGGTTACGAGAAGAAAAACCCACAAAATCAACAGTTTACGAGAAAAAAATCACAAAATCAACAGGTTACGAAAAAAAACCCACAAAATTAACAGATTACGAAAAAAAAAAACACAAAATTAACAGTTTAAAAAAAAATCACAAAATCAACAGGTAACGGAAAAAAACACAATATCAACAGGTAATGAAAAAAAAAACACAAAATCAAGAGGTAATGAAAAAAAACAAAAACAAAATCAACAGGTGAAGAAAAAACAAAAAATCAACAGGTAAGAAAAAACACAAAATCAACAGGTTACGAAAATATCTACAAAATCAACAGATAACAACAAATAAAAACACAAAATCAGCAGGTTACGAGATAAAACGCGACAAAATCAACAGGTTACGAGAAAAAAACCGCAAAATCAACAGGTTACGGGAACGAAAACAGAAAATCAACAAGTTACAAAAAAAAAAAAACACAAAATCAACAGGTTACGAAAAGAAACCCACAAAATCAACAGTTTTCGAAAAAGAAAAAACAAAATCAACAGGTTATGCAATAAAACACAAAATCAACAGGTAATGAAAAAAACACCAAATCAACAGGTAATAAAAAAAACACAGAATCAACAGGCAATGAAAAAAACACGAAATCAACAGGTAATAAAAAAAACACAAAATCAACAGATAATGAAAAAAACACAAAATCAACAGGTAATGAAAAAAACATAAAATCAACATGTTACGGAACAAAACACACAATCGACATGTAATAAAAAAACAAAAATCAACAGGTAATTAAAAAAACACGAAATCAACAGGTATTGAAAAACACAAAATCAACAGGTAATGGGAAAAAAGACAAAAGCCACAGTTATGAGAAAAATATGCAAAAGCAAACGGATAAGGGATGAAAAGACAAAAACAACGGGTAATGGAAGAAAAAGCATAAACTACCGGTAATGGACGAAAAGACAAAAACAATGGGTAATGGAAGAAAAAACAGTAGCTACTTGTTATGCAAATGAAAACAATAACATGTTGTAACGAAAAAATAGCAACTTGTCATGAAGAAAAACAATAGCAACCGCTAACGGAAAAAGCAATAGCAACCGACACTGGAAGAAAAAGCAACGGGCAAATGTAAAATTAACAACGCGTAATAACAAAAACAAAAGTGTGAAAGAAAAACAATCAACGGGTAAAAGAAAAAGAACTAAAGTAACAGTTATAGGACAAAATAAATGCAACAGAAAAAACAAAATCAAAAAGAAAATCTAAAAACTTCAATGGGAAAATGAAAAAGAAAAACTTACAGTCAAATGAAAAAAACAAAAGATAGGAAAAAAACAACGTAACATATGTTAATTAAAATATTAAAAACAAGCGTAAGAAAAAATATTCAATACATCATGCACAATTTCTCCCATCGGTCGTTTTTTACAAGATATGCTATAGAAATAGTAGAAATGATCTGCAGCTTTCCATAATTAATAAATAAGAATTATGTGCAATACTTTCAAGATGAATGCATATTACAAAGCGAAAACTAAATTACAACAAAACGGAAAATATTATCAGGCAACAAAAATTATCTAGAGGACAAAATAACTATTTACATCCCCAGACCAACACAAATTACTAAGCAAACAATCAAATATAATCTCAAAATGCCAACACGAAAAAAGATGTGTCTTCTGCTACTTAAATATTGTAAAAATTACCCCTGTGGTAAATGAAAATGTATGACTGTAGGCAACGCAAATAATGCAAACTACATTACACAGAGCCAATAGTTTAAACTAGACAAATATGATAAACAACAATGAGAAATATTAGACATACTATCTAATTAAATATATTAAAAAAGAACTACATACAAATGGACACAGAATTACTAGAAAATTTGACAATAATTTAGAAAATCAATAATAAATATGTAAAAAGCTTCCAATTGAAAAAGCTACAAAAAATCTCATTCGTATGTACAGCTAATTCTTCTCAATTGTCTGAAAATAGTTTAAAGAATAACGGTTGGCTTTTGCAAAACTGTTCGCACAATGCTAGAAACTAACTTCAAAACACATTTCTGTCTAAAAAGAAGACTTGTAAATCATATGCTTGATTAACTTGTAATGATAGTTTGTAAATCTATGCACTTCTTTTTAGATTTCCGGCGGTTTACTTTTTTATGATTTGGAATCATTCAAAGCGATCTATGTCCTGAGTTTTATAGTTTCTTTGTTAAATTATACAGATGGATATCGATGTATAGTGTCTCACCTTGCAACATTTTTCTTACAATTAAACATGAAGTGTGAGCAAATTAATATGAAATTAATGTTCAAATGTCTTCGAAATAAATTCAATTACATTAGTGAGGGTGGCCTTGCGCATGCACATTGTTGTTCTAAGGAAACCTCTTACTCAATTATGAATTATAAAGGAATAATCGTGTCTCAGAAATGAAGATTTATTTCACGCCATCATATAGTACATAAATATAAAACAATTCTTTATATCTCTATATGATCTATAAAAAGTGTAGATTTTACTAAAAATTAATTCCGAAATAATATAAAATATTTTATTGTAACGTGATTAAGACACGTTTCCCGGAGTTTTATCAGCTGCAAGTTTTGTTAGATATCGATTTCTGTTCCCTGAATCGTATGTATTTAGATTAAAGCTTGTAACATAGAAAACTGATTGCGTGTTTTTCGTTTAAAACATTTATGTTGTGAAATATAACCTAATATAACAACTGCAAAAAATTGGTATGACTTCTATACTATTTTAAAATACTTGTTAAAATGCCTACAATATAAAAAGTATTTATTAATATTTTTAATTAGTAACGCCACAAGCAAAACAGTTAAATCAGTAAAATACACTGGGTTAAAAGGAGGGGAAAAAGAAGATCTGAAATGTTATTAATAAGAAGAAAGAGAAAAGAATTTTCAGGAGGTGAGTTCATATTGATTAACATTTCCTTTAAGTTTTTGAGAATCAAAGTTGACTGGCTAGAATGATCCGGGAATGATTTCCACAAACGAGGAAATTTGGAAAATATTGATAGAACTTACAGCTACATCTATTCAGCCCAAATCAAAGTCTTGATGCAAATAGAGTATTGAGCTTAAAATCATAAAATCTAGGTATAAAAGGAAAGTATTTATAAAAAATGGTTCAGAGAGGCAACTTTATGGCAATGAGCAAGTGTCTAAAGCCGAGCCACCAGATCATCAGTAACAATATTACTGATTTTTCTTTGAATCGTACCAACAAAATCAAGATAAAGAGCAGAGGCATCAGATCAAACGTAGCAGCAATATTCTAGGGTGGACGAATGGTAGACTTAGAGATCTGTAAGATAGAATCTGGAGAATAAAATTTTGATGTCCAATCCTTCAGTTCGGCTTCACAATTTTCGTCGATAGTATGAAAGATTATTTTTCCTAATTATCCTCAGTACATTAGCATTTGACATAGAGGACCGAAAAGGATATTGCTTATCTGAGAAAAGTCTCAACGATGAAAGGTGTTGACCCAATTCAGCACTGATTTAGATATCTCGGATTTGTCCAAAATAAGGTCGAAGGCTAATAGACCGATATTTTTATGGGCTAGACAACTCATCAAAAGTTCTAAAAGACTGGAACAACAAATGATGACTTTCACCAGGTATGAAAGCAGGAACATATGAATCATTTATTATCCACTTTAGAGAAATCACAAGCCAGTCGGAAGCGCGCCTAATGACTGTTACATGGATAGTATCGGTCCCACATGATTTGTGGGAATCAAAGTTAGAAATATTAAGAGAAACGATGGAAGATTTTATACGCATATCACTCAATAGACACTCAGTTTTATTTCAGAAGTTACACAGAGTTAGTCCAGATGAGTCAATAGTAGAGTTTTAGGAGAAATTATGGGTGTTATATTCTTGTGTGTTTATTTACTTATATATCTAACATTTGAAAAAATATCAGTCTGCAAAAACTCAAACAATATTTTGTCATATGTTGATTGATTTTTCCTTTTCGAAACCATCTCAAACAAGCGAAAATGTGAAATATAATTTTCTCTTGAGAATGAAACTTGTAAAAGTAAGACATTGGCTGTCAATTAATTATGAACTCATCCACTGGGAGAATTTTATCAATGAGGAATGAACAGAATAAATAATTCGTCTCATGACCTGATTAAAAGGGATAATCATGAATAGTAGATAATGTAGAGCTGAGAGAAAGCAATTCATATATGACTGATTAAACGGGGAACAAAAATCAATTTTACTTTCCTGTTATAAAAATTTACCATGCAGAAGAAAATGCATCTAACTGTTGTACTTTTAGAATAAGATACGTTGTTGCTAAGTAGAAATTGTCAGACAAAGGATATAGCTAGCCAAAGAAAGGTTATTACTAACACACATTTTAGCTATTATTTTAGATTGAACTATTTTTTTTAACACCAAACAAACACATTATTATATATAATTAAAAGGTGAGAAATATAAATGGAGAGTGAGATACATAAAAGGAGAGTGAGAGACATAAAGGGAGAGTGAGAGACATAAAGGGAGAGTGAGTGACAAAGGCAGTGAGCAATATAAAGGCAGTGAGAGATAGAAATAATAAAAAAAATATTATTTCATGCAATGTTATGTATCAATAATTTACCACCAACATGCCGCATTTGACACGGAGTGACAACCAGTATAAGAGAAAGAAACTTCGAATGCTAAACTGTTCTGTTAAGGGCTTTAAACACACATTCTGTTTCCCCCTATACATAAAACAGTTGCTATTGGTGTGTCAAAAAAACATATTATCGTTAAGTCTGAGGTGACATGATGATGATGCTTTGAAAATGTGCACGCTTCAAAAATTATCAAAGAAAATCTTCATTTCAATGATTATATCTATTATAGCGAAATTAATGACAATTTTTAATTTATTACTAAAGGGCTTCTATTCATAAAATTCATTTGTGTGGTATATATTAACATTTTTAGATCATAGTGTAAATAAAATAAAGGAATTCCATGATATAACTAATTAAATGTGCAGTAGAAAAGGACCAATAAACAAGTATGATAATACAGTAGAACCACATTTCTACTGCCTCCAACTCATCTTTCATCCTTGAGAAGATCTTCCAAAGTTTACTGCCAAACAGGAGGACATATATCACATAGCAGTCCAGCATTTATCTTTGTTTCAAATGAGATTTTCTTGTCTCACAATATTCTGGTTCGCTTTTGAAATTCATTCAGGATATGTGCCATCATTAATTTCATTTCATTGACTGATCATAGGGTCATTTTGAGAAGATTCATCTTGAATTCTATTTCTTCAAATACTTGATTGAGGATGTTCGTTTATCTTTTCTGGATAATTTTCTTCCTATCTATAAATAACTATGTCGATAAAATCTCTAATCATCAATACATTGTAATGGCTGGAAGACTGGATCTATTAGTAGATTTATTTTCGAGGTGGCATGAAATGCTTAAATGATCAGTGACACTATCTTTACATCTGCATATGCGGAGGACATAAGTTTAAAATATTTTGGGATCTATTTTTCGCCATTTATTCTTGATGCGGTTTGGAATGTCTCCATAATGGGGTACTGGTTAGACATATAATATTCTGTAGATTGGTACTGTTCTATTATATAAATTTATTGTAGATTCAAAGAATAGAAAGCGATTATTAACGATTAAAAAATTACATCTATTAATGTGGTCATATCGTGTACTAAAGAAGAAAATAGATTTATGCAATTTTGTATTGAATAGGTAAGCATTATACTGGTAGCAATTCTTTGACATAGCATCCTTAAGCTGCATGGATACCAAATATGTTCCCGTGTTGATTTTTATGAATCGATGAGAACCTAGAAAAAATATTTTTGTTAATACTCTCACTATAAGGAGTTTAGATACTTCTGCCTGTGTGAGAATCTTGAGGCCTATATTTTGTTTCCGTAGTGGACTAATGAGTGATCTGCTTTACTGTTTCGAATCTATTTGTGGTTTCAAGCTTCGCTCAGAAAATGAAGACCTTCCTTCCACCAAGAATTCAGTATAGAATATTTTCAAAATTTAAACCTCATTGACGAGTAAGGCTTCATTAATTTATTTTCCAACTTTCCGGAGATAAAACATTCTCAAAAAATTTGTTTCATTGTTAATTTTTTTGGTATTTTCCTTTCCATTTTCTATTATTTGTTTATTTCTTGTATTCATTTTTTCAACACAGGATTGTTATCACCTGGGTGTATTTTTCCATTTCCAGCTATTCATGAATATTCTACAAGTAATGAAGTCGTACTTTCTTCATGTATGGTTTGATCAAATTTACAGACATCAATTTGGATTGGTTTATTACGGAATTCTAGATTTACCCTTTCATTTTTAAATGTTAGCATGGAATGTTGACGGGAACTAGGTCCTTTTTGGCTGCCATTGTCAATTTACTTACAAAACGTCTGTGAGTTGTATACTCAAATCTGCCACAGAAACATGAGACAAAGATTGGGATGCTGAAGTCAAAAGTAATTTCTGTTATATTATCTGAGCTATGTATGTGAGTTACTGCTTCAGAGGTTGATCAGATAAGATAAGGATGGGGTATATTTTAAGTAACAAAATTTTAACACGTTTTCAGTTGCTGTTTAATGTATCTGTTTTAAAAGGATGCTATCTTCTTACCACTAAAGGAACAATAGTGTTTAAAATACTTGAGGTAACATTAAAATCCCTATTCATTCAAGCATTGCTTTTTTCTCCTATACAAATTTTTACTTAATTCTTTGTAGAATTATTTTTTTCTAAATCAGCGCATTTGACATTTGGAGTCTAAGTTGATGCCACTCAGATGTTACACCATGAAAAAAATGCTAGCAGACATAAATTATTTTGACTAGTGTACAATATTATCGGTTGCAATATCTGGTGAATTGTATTGCTATTCCATAGACGAGTTTCTGATATAATTGATACACACCTGATATCTCATTTTCAGTTACTTTAAACACCACCGTTTAAAATTTTCTACAAATACTTTCATGAAAATTATTCTATATCTATCTTTCATATTTAAAACTTGGTTTTTTAACATGATACTTTTCTTGGTTTATGTTGGTAGACGCATGCTCTTTTGATGGGTGTATTTTGTCAGTTTGTTAAAAAATGTTTGTGATCTGATGTTGAATAGTTTGTGATCTGATGTTGAATAGATGTTGCATATTCTAATGTCTGTTACAGGCTACCTAATCAAAGAATCAATATTTTTTTATGTTATTTTGGCTATCTCTGGAGAGACAATGTTTTATAGGTTGAACAAAACATGTGTTAAATATAGGGTATATTTATTCACAGTTTTCTGTTTTTTTTTTCTATTATACAAACTTTACTCAGTCCAGTGTAAGATTTCTTTAAACTCTTTCTTATATGGGATATTAACTGATAATACTCCTATCTTCCAGCCATAAACAACAATGTCGGCAATCATAAGTATTTCTGTTGGTGTAAGATATTGTATTTTACAGTTTCTTGTGATTTACGTTTTGGATTTCAAGCTCAATGTTGTTTTTTTCTCTTTATTGTCAGTAAAAATTAAAATGCATACCGAATGCGTAATGTAGACAAAATCAAGTTGGCGTACAATTTACATACAGACAACATCAGGGTTGGCTTTTGTGTATTTCTATAAAGAATTTTCCTACTTTCCAAAGACATAGATTTTAAGTTAGCATTCTGCAATCAGTTTTTCATTATGTATTTACGTGAGGTGTCTCACTAGAACTTTACTTACCAGTAGCCAATTTTCTTCGTCACCCTAATGTGTCATCAAATGACGCCTCCTTTGGAAAATATTTGACCATGGTTTAGTATTTTTATATTTTATAAGAAGAGTTTATTTTGGTTGTCATTATTTATGTAACGTTTATGAAAATGATACTGTTTGGTTTGGTTCCCCCTTCGGCATATATTAATTTTTATCAACTCTTTAAACTGAGAGTGGGTTGTTATTTTTAGATGTTAATAATGCTCTATTGCATGCTAACATAGACACTTACATCGAACCAAATGCAGAAATTTTAAGCTGACTGGCTATCCTAAATTACTTTAGAAAACTAACATTACTCTTCTTTACTCCAATGTAGCTTTATTTATTATTTTACACACGAATATATTATAATGGCTATGCGTAAGATTATGTCTGTTCTTTTTTTTTTAATATGTGGCCATAGAGTGCTCGTTTTCCTGACATATTTTTAAATAAAAATTTTGTCTCAGAAAGTAGAAGATATAGTAATGAAATATTTCTATTTCATTACTATACGTGAATTGTTTTCATTCATAAATATTTTCGTGGAGTGCTCTATTGGTTTCTCCATGCTATTGAATGCAAAGTTTTCTTCTATTTTGACTGATTGCCACGCGACAGAGGAAGTCTCTAGTATTAATCTCTCCTTAAATGACAGAAGAACAGCGATCCATGATTTTGTCGGGGATATTTATGCGGAAGCATATGTACGACGCCATGACAGTATTTGAATTTCACTCTACGATTATGCATTCCAGACCAATTTCCTGTAGACTTTACAAATATCGTCCATATTACTGATGTATACAAAACAAAGTAAATGCAAGCACGTACAGAGTTAGCCATTTAGTAGTGATTGTGTCCAGTATATTTAGTGTTTAGGCATTCAATAAATCGTTTACATAATATTAGGAGACTGGTGTAATTGTGAATGTAAAATTTTAAATATGTTATAACATATGAAAAGTGATATTTTCTATTAGAGAATAAATATGCGGTTTTCAATACGTAATACATGTCTTTAAAGTTAATATAGAAATATTGTTTAAAGTGAAGTTGATTCGAGAACTACCGTCCATGCACCCAGTTTTATAATGCCCTATCCAGGTGAATCCAACTTTTAATATGATATGTATGCAACATGTTATTTTCCCTGCTTATTCATAGTGTCAAAGGAAAAGCTAGACTTTGAAGTCATGCAATGGGCGATTATGACGTATACACGTGGGCCAAACATATCGCATGAATATCATTAAGCATATTCTCCGTGAGTAAAAATAATCGCCAGAACAAGATTAATTTGTATCGAAAAACACTACAGGCATACAGTTAGGTAAGCACTAATCTGAATAAACAATACTTACTTTCTTCCAAGATAATTAGCTTAGTATTCAGGCTAAACTAAAAATATAAGTTTACAGTATATTCAAAGAAGATTAGCTTATAATCATTGAACTGCTCATTAATGTTCAATAAACAAACGGAATAAAACCGATAGGAATAAATTTTAAGATTTAACCTTAAAAAAAAAAACATTATTTGGATGTTTGGATACGAATATTTAAAAGCCTATCAAGAGGCGGCGATATTTATTTAGCATTCTCGCATATCGTTTATTTCTCTCAATATAGATAATTTAAATAAAGCACAGTGTACGTTCTGCATAGCCATTTTCGATTCTGCGTTTGACTTGTCTACTTTTGGTGACTTTTTATGATTCTGCCTTCTTGTTACCATGTTCTTCAAGATGTAATAACGTGTATGATTCCATATGCCGCGGTAAATCAATACAGCAATTACACAAACAATATCCAAATGAACGTATTGTTCTAAACAGCACACTTTATTAAAACGTTTGAGATATGTGCCAATAACCATTAATTCTAAAATAAAAACGCACATTTGTATGCATTATTAAATTTGAATTGGGTTTCATTGAAAATATAAAATTGGAAAGGACATTCTCAAGATGTAGGGAATCTGAATTACTCAATGTTTTAGAATTATGCTTCAGACATCTCTGGAAAAAGAATATATATATACTCTGTGTGTGTATTTAAAATGATTTTTTTTTAAAACATGCTTATATATTAAAATCTGAAAATAAATTGTGTAAATAAATTCATCTATATGCATTAGATTAAATGTAAGTTATTAAAAAGTAAAATAAGAATAAACAATTACCAAAGATCCTAACATATGCTGAAACAAATTATTATAATCTTATCGCATTGGTCGTTAAATGCTGTAAATATAAGCATCTATATAGAGCAAGCTTATTAATTAGCTCGCGCTTACGTTGCAACCTAACAATATCTCATGAATAATGACATAAATCATTTTGATCGTTTTGAAACACGAAAAAGGTATATCAGAGAGGCTGCATAGTTTCGATTGAAAAGAAAGAAGCGAATACAGTAGTGTGTCTAACATGTGTTCCAGCGGAATAGATCATTTGTCAATTTCCAACATTCATTTTTATGACGTTATATGTTCAGAAAATACATGCAATATTATTTGTGATTGTAAAATAAATATGTTATTAAAGATGTTATGCTCAAATATTTAACAATAGGAGAGATTTATATATATAAACATCCGTCTGTGCATAGAATGCTGCTGTTATATATGGTCACGCTCCCCAGATGTTCATCTCAGTGTTCTCGACAGGCTCCAAATGAGAATCTTTTATGTGATAGGGCTAGACATGGTGGCTCGATTCCAGCATCTTTCTCACCGGCGGGATGCGGCTTCCCTCTGTCTATTCTACAAATAATTCCATGGCTTCTGCTCCGACGAACTTAAATCACTGTTGACCCGCCACAAGAATTTACTAGTGCAATCAGACTGGCAACAAGGTCTCACCCATTTACAGTTAGATCAACCAAATCCAGCCGACAGTTCTACTCCATCAGCTTCTTTTCTTGCACTTCCCGCCTGTAGAATGTCTTTTTCTTATAATTGCTTTCCTGACGACACAACCACCACGGATTTAAATGCAATGTAAATACACATCTCTCATCTACTTGACTTCATTCCTTTCTACATCGCCCTATATATCTTGCTTTCCCTGTCTTCACACCTGTGTTCTCGTCCTTCTCTTGATCTTTCCCTGACACCCCCTGTAAATGTTTTTTTCTTTCCTTTTACTCTCCTTCTATATAAGCTTTTAGTATTATGTAGCCCCTGCGCATCAGTGACGCTATTGCCCTACTTGGAGTTAAACGATTATAAAAAAAAATACTATTGTTTTTGTGGAATTGCCATTAAATTTTTCGAACATTACCTTAATGAAGATTCATTCAAAAATGAAAATAGAGAGGCTGTGAAATGCTACGTGTCATTCTAATTAATAAAATTGGTTAAAAACTTTCTAAAAAATTAAGGTTTTAATATTTTTTCAGCACAAGAATGCATTTTATAATAATTCATTCGGATTATCTTCCCTTTGCGTAAAATTTTAATTCTTTCTGAGACAGAGCTGAAAAATCTAGCAGTATGTTTCAGTCTCATTTTGTTCATATATATCATTCTATGACTAATTTCAGCTCAAGTACACGATACAAAAGAATATGCTGCTCCAAATTTTAAAATATAATGACTCTCTGAAAATCAGACCAAATTTCGAACCTCTGATATTTTATAGAGCAGAATATCTTCTTACTCCCGGAGATAAATATTTCATCAACAATATTTAGATAAATTTAGCAAGATGGCATATACATTAGAAATGATATTGTAAAATCAGTAGCGATATAGTAGAACATTGTAGTAAATGTATAGTAACAGAAGCTTTAAACAAATAAATTCGAGTTTCATCAAACAATAAGCTTATTACTGTATATACCCGGCAAAAGAAAAATAATAGTTTATAACTGACTGTTTGTTCAGGTTTTTTTACCATCATATCAACGTATGTGGATCATCTGATGTTTTAAATGTATTTCTTATTTATGAATATTTCAAAACGTTTCCAGTGGTTGGTGTTTTTTTTTTCAATTGCCCTTAAACATATCAAAAGTTGTATAGTTCAGCTGTATTTCAAAAAGGAACAGCATATATTATTAAAAAAAAATGAGCAGTATGAATAGAAACTTTTCTGTCAGTTTTTTTTAAACATATCAGCCGAGCAAGGCGGTAACGCCACTGATGTGCAGGGGGCTACATAAGAGTAAAAAGATTAGCGAAGAGTGAAGAAAAGGGCGAACCAGTTAGAAAGAAGCAAGAGACGGATGGAAATACAGGTGTGATGACAGTTGCATAGGTGGAGAGAAAGGAAAGGATCTACGAGGCGGTGAGGAAAGAACTAGGGTCAAGTAGTTAAGAGATGAGTATTGACCTTGCATTTAAATTTCTGGAGGTTGTAGCCGTCAGGAAAGCAAGAATATGGGAGCGAGTTCCACAGGCGGGAAGTGCGATAGAAGAAGCTGCAGGTGTAGAATTGTCGTCTGCATTTAGCTAACCTGACTGTGAATGGGTGGGACCCAGTTGCCAGTCTGGTTGCATGTGTAAACACCTGTTGCGGAGGCACCAGTGACTTAAGTTCTTTGAAGTAGAAGCCACTGCAATATTTATAGAACAGACAAAGGGAAGCCACATCTCGTCGGTGGGAAAGTGACTGTAGTCGAGCCGCCAAATAGGTACCTATAACATTAGTGATTCTCCTTTTGAGCCTGTCAAGAACACGGAGATGAACAGAGGGGGGCACCTGACCATATATGTCAGCAGTACTCCATGCATGGACGAATGGTTGATTTGTATATATGCAGGTTAGTTTCAGTTGAGAAAAAACGTCCTGGCCCGACACATTGACCCAACCTTCCTAGCAGTGGATTTAGCTATTGACTCAATGTAGTGGTTCCACTTGAGATGAGAAGAGAGGTTAAGGCGGAGGAGGCGCAGGGTATTGCTATCGGGGAGACTCGCTTGGTCCATGCTTATGGGAGAGGGGAGTTTGCCTGAGATGATTGACAGACAGCAGCTTAGTCTTAAGCGTACTGAAGTTTACAAGCCACTTCTTACCCTAATTCACCACAGAGTGTAGATACCTCTCAAGATCAGCAGCGAGATTATGTTTTTTCTTCACGCCTGGATTTTTACTGATGCAGGAGTAAATTGTGGTTTCATCTGCGTAGATGCCTACCTAGCCTTTGATCTCGTCTTGGAGGTCATTTATAAAAATAAGGAAGAGCGTCGGGCCTAGGATAGGGCCTTGAGGAACATCAGCGTTTGTACAGTATGGTGTGGAGGCATGTCCATTCAGGACTATCTGCATTATGCGGTTATGTAGAAACGATTGGATCAGATTATGCAATCGTCCGGTAATACCGTAACACCGTAGCTTGGATAGAAGGCCAGCGTGCCAAACCTTGTCAAAATCCTTGGAGATGTCTACAGCAAGAGCCTCGCCGGACTCCTAGAGGGCCTGAAACATGTACTCCGTAATGGTCGTTAGCATGTCGTCCGTGGACCTGGCAAAGCTGTAGCTATACTGCCTGTCGGAGAAGAGTCTATGGGTAGTAAGATGCTGAACTATTTCAGCATTAATAATGGCCTAGGACACCTTCCCGAAAATTGGTACAAGGCTGATAGGGCGATAGTTAGATAGTTCTTAAATACAGGAACGACAGAAGGGGACTTCCAGTATGCAGGAAAACAGGAAGCAAAGAGGCAGTAGTTATAGATTTTAGAGAGAACAGAGGAGAGCCCAGGGACACATTTCTTAAGGACAATCAAATCACCGGGATTCCATTACCACCGCTCGCTTTGTGGGGATCAATTTTTGATATTACACGGTATACTACGGTCGAGGGAATGTATATATCAAACAGTTTAGCATCAATTCTAATAGGGATGTCGGGTGAGTGTACTCCAGATGAGTCAAATGCGGAGTTGAATGAGAATCTGCGAGCAAACCCCTCAGCCTTGTCCGCTGCTGATGTGAGGACCTCAAATTCATAGATTAAAGAAGGGATAGAGAATTTGCTATTGTTCAGCTCCCGTTTGCATAATCGCCAATAGTCTTTGGAGCCGAAGATGCGCTCACCTATGCGCTGTCTCATTCACTCGGCTAAAAACCGCTTGCCGTCATTCAGGATTCTCTTGCACTCATTACGAGTAGACTTGAATAGGCGCCTGTTGTGTTCAGATAACTCTCTCCGAAATAGACGAAAGTAGTGATTTCTGTGGGCAATGGCGGCCAAACAGACAGGAGAGAACCAAGGGGAGGAATGGGGTTTGAGACGAAACTTCCTGGTAGGTATGAAAGCATCAATGCCAGCTTTCACCCAGGACGAAATATCAGACACTATCATCAAATGGGAGATCGAACACTTTCCCCCAAGGGACGTCGCAAAAGAAGTCGCGCAAGTTGTGCCAGTGAGCTCTTTGGTAGCAGTAAGAGGTCCTATAAGTAGGAGGCTGCTGGGGGAAGTGAGAATGGAGAGAAGTATTAAGAGAGACAACAGAATGGTCGGAGTTGCCGAGGGGGAAAACTGTGAGACCTGGCAGGAATCAAGTACAGAGGTAAGTGTTTTAACTTTGGTAATGGGTTTCATTCGGATAAGTTTTAGAGATTTTACTTTTGTTTATAGAGTCTTTTAGTTCTTTCCTGGTAAATAAAATATTGAATTCGTTGTATTGTAGAAGTGAATGTAAGTTATTATCCATATTTTTTTTTAAATTAAGAGTGTAATGATTTTTGTATTTCTTTGAAAATCGGTTGCACAATGTTTACCTAGTTCATTTTCCACTAAGTGTATTTATCTTCATATTTTGGTGAAATAGACTGATGAGATTTGTAATGTTTTTCCGTTAATATTCTTTATATCACATGTCATATTTATTAGGGCTTTGTTGTTAATTCTGAAGACGGATATTTTGAGATTCACATTTAGCTTCTTTATTGGTTTTAATTGCTTTGCTGCATTCTGATGTAAATCAGGATTTTTATTTGTTATGTTGTTTAACGGAAGATCTGAGTATAGTTTGTCTTAATATTTATGTTAATATCCTTTTAAAGAAGAATTTTAGGTTCTTTTTTCTACTAAGGATTTGCTTAAATTTAGAAAAATAGGTGAAGGATCACTATAACAATGGTCATCGTTTGCATTGAAAGTCTTTAAAAATTGATTGTAAGCCTGTGGTTAAACATAGCTAATGATGATCTGATTCCTCAGTGTAGGTACGTGTGTATATGATTAAGAAAACATTAATTAGATGATTCTAGTAGAGATTCTATGCATTTACCAATTCAAATGAAGTTCTTACAGCACCACATGTTAGTAAAATATTAGCTTATTTTAGCATTTTCAGTGTGTTTTGGAGGGATAAATGTGAACATACGTTATTGAACATTTAGTGCCAAAGTTTGTAGATTTGTAGTTATTGTAGTTTTTATTACGATATTGTTTAATTTAAATAAATATCTAATTAAACCATCTGGTTTATTCTCTATTGTTAATATATTTATTTCACAATTAGTTTCATATCCTTTACATCATATTGTATTTGGATTGTAATCTATAAGGAGTTGTTTGATTTCTTCATTGATTGTTCAACATATTTACAGTTCTGCTGTATCATGTTTGTGTACCATATAAGTGGCACTTATTTTATTATAGTGAGTGGGTCTAGAGGATGTCTAAAAAATTCTTTCCGTAAATTCCGTACATTTTTTACTCTTTGTGAAATTATTCTTAGAGTATTTATATGTTATTGATTATTAGTGTTTTTTTTTTCATATTTTATTACCATTAAGTAGGTTGTTTATTTGCTTTTAATTTTGTTTATTTTGTTTTTTGGATGTTGATATTCTTATTGATATGTGATTGGCTTTTGTTCTTTCAGTGTGTAATTTTCATTGACATTTTGTGTGTGTTTTTGTTGTTGAGAGGTTATTATTGAATTTTTGTGTTGGATTTGTTTTGTGGATGGTTTTGATTTAGTTGTATAGTTTCATTTCTAGTTCAAACATTGTATATAATGTTTGCAATATATCTTAAATTCTTGAGTAAAAAAATTAATTGTTGTATTTTATGTAATTTTTTTGACATTCATTCATAGGTATTGCTTGATTTTGCTTGGTAACTTTTTGCTTATATTGCATCGGAGATTATTTCAAAGATTTTTCTTGCTTCTGAGAGGAAATGTTTTGGTGTGTTTACTTTTTAATGAAACTTATTTCTAGGTTTTACAATCTTACATTTTCCCTATTTTTTCAAGTTTTGTTTTTTCAATATGGGCATGTGAACCCTGTGTGTTTACGTTAGTTCACCTCACATATTCTTTTAATTTCATTTTCATCACGTCAAACGTTTTGGTAGTTGCATTTGAAGCATCTTGCTGGATCTGATTTATCTGGTTTACATTTGAAACTGTATACGCAGTTTTTAATTTCTTTTGTGGTTTTGGTGTATCAAAAGTAATTATAGTATTGTTCATGTCTATAAAACATTAGTTTCTAATGAATAAAATAATTGTTCTTAATTTCTTTTACTATGCACATTGAAAGTTCAGTATTTTACATCACGTCTGTACAGTAATTTAAAAATGAATGTGAACATACCGTCAGCTTGCTATCCATAAATTTGATCATCGTTAGTATAGTTTCAGTATCCTGTTTTTCATTGACTTCAATCGTTAATTATTATTCCTATTTTTCTTCCTAAATATGTTGAATTTATCCGAGATGCTAAGATTATTTATATTAAAAAAGTTAATTTGTTATTAATTTATATTCTAGTAGTTGTATTACTAAGAATTTCAAAAAATGTTACTTTGATTGTTTCTCTGTGTCACATCCGCCTTGGTGCCTCGTAGGGGAAAGACGAGGAGGAAAATCTCCTTCGACCGATTCATTCAGGACTACAGCACAGGTATACTCAAACTTGAAAAGGATTCTAAGAATGTTATATCTGGGAATGTTCACAAACTTATAGTCTTTCCTCGGAGTTTGAAAAACCCATGTCAGATACAATTTTTCCCAGTCTGACTGAACTTAGAGCCACAATTTACTGTATTACTTAAATATCGTATATGTAAGATCATCTTGTCTGTTTTGCTAGTCTGTAAGTAGTTGTGCTAAAAGTACTCAATATATATTTCACAAAAGAAAAAAACATGTTATGCGTTCAACAATGCGTTGGATAATTAATTAATACATAAAGCCGAAAGATTGAGACCATATTAGGCTGATATTCTCTGTCTCTCTCTCTGTCTCTCTGTCTCTATCTCTCTCTCTCTCTCTCTATATATATATATATATATATATATATATATATATATATATATATTAAGGATTTGTGGAAGGCTATCACAGTCAAAATCCTAAAATGACGTTACTTCAAAACAATTTCTGATTTTGTATCGGTGAATGAAATACAAGTGCGAATAAACTTTAAAGTAAATGTACATTTCTCTCCCGTACCTCAATTTGGTACTATCATAATCCCAATGTGTCGGTTTATGGACTTTCTTTTGGCTGAATAATTATTCCAGGGATATTTTGTGGCAGGTGAAGTTTTGACAAAACTGTGATTATAGTAGTAATAGCATCAAGTATCATTTCATATACCAGTAGGTAATCTTAGTTTGGCCATGATATGCATATATTCACCAATGTTAAAAGCTCGCCGACGCGCAGATATGGTAGATCGCCATGTCTATACATCACAGATGAGATCAAATTTGAAATCATTACTGTTAACGAAGAATGTTGGAAAATACTTATTTGCAGCCTGTTACGAAGTATACTTTTCTACTGCTGAATTTCAAAATATATTTTCACGTCCCCAGTGTTGTTGCTGAAGTATTTTCCGATAAAGCCCCTTCGATTCTTAATTATCTTACGTCGTAATGATGTAGTTAAATATAATAAATCTATACTGATATTGTTTGAAATTTCCAGCGCTATAGATTCAGTCTTTTAAAAAGCTACCTAGAAGACCTTGAAGATTTTTATCTCCACAAAATATCCAGGATTTGAGAGAGAGTGTTGGACAATTTCCTACAGATTCAGACTGGAAAAATACTTCCGATTTACGAGTGTTTGATCAAGTAGAGTGTTTTCTGAAAATCTCATCCATACTAATTAATGATCGTTTAGGAAGTACACGAAGGCGACTGGGATAATTGCATGACAGGCTGTAATGATGTCATTCAAAACGTGACTTCGAATTCTATTCATCTCACAAATGAGGATTACTTTCATCTCTTTTGCTGAGTCACTAAGAATGATTTTTACAACTAGGCTGAAAAGAAAACTAGACACCTTTATGAAATATTTCTATACAGAGAACTACTGACTTTGTATTTCCATGTTTTGAGATATAGCTTAGGATGACCTTATTAATTTCACTCGTATATGGAGATGCAGCGTGTCTTCATGTAACTAGCACCCAGAGAAACTAGGATCCCGGATGATTTTTTTTATTTAACAGAATGAAGCGACGAAGTACATAGCTAAATGTATCGGTTAAAGCTACTAGAGTGATGATTCTAGGACATTAGTATTCCTTACTCGGTGACATTGGATGATCTGCATGCTGAACCAATCCTGTCCTCTTCTTTTATTCTCTATGTTCTTAAATGAAAGCTGAAATCTACAAATATCGGCCGGTAAATATTTAAAAATATATAGAAGCTATTCGCCACAAAGAACAAAAATATCTCCAAAATAATTTTTGGCTGATGTAATCTTTAGAAATCTTATATAATAGTATGATGATGGGAGAATACCATTTTTTAAAACAAGATTAATAAAAATTATAATCATTTGTTTCAGTAACAGTGAAATACATTTAATACTTGTTAACTTGATCTTTTTGAAAAAACATTTCAATGTTGGCGGTATATAAGTTTTGTGGGGAAAGAGAAAAATGTAAGAAGATTGGATAAACTAAATGAAACGGTTAATAAAATTATTCTTTTCGTCAAGTTTGACGAAATATTTTTTAAGAACGGTTACTGTTTAAATTGAACAGCACTGTTTCTTGTAGTATGCCCTAATAAACGGATACGAATGTTTATTTTGCATCTTACAATGATTCACACTCTTGCACAATATATATATATATATACATATATATATATATATATATATATATATATATATATATATATATATATATCACTGTACTACAGATTATGTAAAATATAGTGCCTTTAAAAGGATATAAAATATACGTGAGGAATTTTTAATATATGTACAAATGATGCCTCTACGGGTGACTCGTTAAAATTCATTGTTGAAAGGCTAATTATATAATCTGATTCTACGTTAGAGGCGTAATATTTAAATATTCTTTAATATTTAAGAGAAATATATGTGATTTAATGTTTTACAGTATAAACTGGTATAAAATATATTCAGAAAATCCATTTTTTTCTTAATGTAGACTTTACAAAAAATATACAGTATCTTAATATTTGCCTTTCAATATTGATATCATTACTATCGTGTGCCGATGCATCGATTCTCTAAGTCGATTTAGCGTAATAACCAACCAAAATATAGACAAATATGAGCTGACATTAAAACAAACTCTGTAAAGAGGTACCCTGTACAAATTTTAAAAAGTCCGTGTCGTTTGATAAATTAGAGAACGTGAAACAAAACCTATAAGAAATAGCTATTATTAATTGGCATTCATTACATATATATGTTGAAAGCAAATTCAACTGCCTTTTCACAGTTAAGATAGGTAAGCGCAGTTTCAAAACAATAGCTTTTAGAAATGTTTTATGCGATATATATATATATATATATATATATATATATATATATATATATAATAGTACAAATAAACTAGAATCCGTAAGTTTACACTAATCAAAATAAACATAAATATTCGAAAAAATGCCAACAAACAGAACCTAAATCCGTCAAAATCCGACCAGAAATATGTCGTCGGATATTGGGGATGAAAAAAAAAGAGAAACCAATGGAACAAGAACAAACAGTTAAGAAACCGCAGGAAAGAAAACAAAAATCAAGACGGAACCTAAACACCAGAAAAAGTGCTCTTTCCCTGACGATCCGTAGGGTGAAACCGCGGTAGGTTGTGGCTCACTTATATATATATATATATATATATATATATATATATATATATATATAATCCGGAATAATTACAGGATTTGATGTAAGATCACTCAAGCATTGTGGCTAGCCATGATAAGATAAACATTCAAATTAATTGTAAGCTACTCCAATACTATAATTACCTTATCTTCAACGCGAAAACATTCGTCCCATTAAAGCAAACCTAAAAAAAAACTTATTATCTATTAACACCATCACATCGTCACTCGAATAAACATTACCCAAACTTACGAGAACAGATGTTGCAGCAATTTCTAAAACAAGACTTAATGCAAAACAAATGTATAATATAAGAATTGAAGCGAAAATTTACATATATCTCACGATTGTAACAAGAAATATTTAGAGGATTTCTCGAAGGATTTGAATAAAATTGTTTGAACATAGAAACGATGTTTTACGTAACAAAACATTAGACATACAAGTTAGTATCTACCGTATTTTATATATAAAATCTTAGAGAATGAGAATGAGAATAAAACTTGTTAACCCTAAAATGTGTATACATAATGCCCTTTGGAGGCTATATAACTCACAATAAATTGACTTTTATTATAGTTTATAAAAATGTTGGTTACTTAATGAAAGAAAAGGAAAAAACGCCCAGCATTTCTATTAGTGCATAATTGCAAACTACTGTCACATTTTCATGTACTTTTTACGCAGTTTCGTCAACAACAACAACAACAACAACAACAACAGGGAATCGTCTCATAAAATCCGTCCATAAGACAAACAATATCGGGAGAATGTATTACACTATGCAAACTTGTGCTTTCACATTTTCTCTGATCGCATATTCGTGGTCTTTTGGCGTTGTCATTTTTTCACTTCCGACAGCATTTTCTTTAACGATATGGACTGATGGATCCAGAGTGTTTTTTCGCCTTGATGATATGACTGACAGATACAAGACTGACACTTAAAATATGTATGATCTCTTTGTAAGATGTGCTTGTGTGTTCGTGCAGCTCTACAATTTTCATAAGCTTAGTTGAAGTAGCGTCTGTCGCAGATAATGTCTGTAGGACAACTAATCGACAGTGTAGACAATAGTGTCTAAGCGTGATAAAAATCTGATTCAATAACAGACGGCGCAATATTTTTCAAGGCCAAACGAATTTCATCATACACCTCACAAACAATTTTATGTAACTGTTCACCACTGCAAATTACCTAATCTGAGGAAAAATAGAAATAGATTACACCCTGTCACATCAGTGAGTCTAAAACTGACCGTATACTGAAAGAAAGGAAAGAGAAATAGTTGTTTCAGTTAATTTGCACAAGGGTGCATATGCAATTAATTTTTTATGCATCGAAAAAATGAAGAGAAATAGCTTAAAATAAAGTATCGGTCAGTGTCCTGTTATTTTCAAGTGTATCGGCAATTTTTCTTTTATGTGCGGAAAAATAATTATCTAAGACAGAATTGCAATACGCGAAAATGCTTTTTTCAAAAATTTTCATATATCTAAACTTATTTATAAATGGAAATCTTTCTCTGTGTGTTTGTATGTGTGTCTGTGTGTGTGTCCGTTAACTATATACTCCGAAACGGCTGAACAGATTTTCTTGAAAATTTATGCGGTTGTATGATAAGCGTCTGCGAGTGTTCTTCGCTAGGTTTCGTGTCGGTGTGTGTGTGTGTGTGTGTGTGTGTGTGTGTGTGTGTGTGTGTGTGTGTGTGTGTGTGTGTGTGTGTGTCTATCTGCCTGTATGCCTGTATTTTTTTTCAGCCCTTTTATTTTAGTTTTTGCTTCGGGTTTGGCTCTATGGAGATATAATTGTAGTTCTTAATCTCAGCCATGATATCATTTAGTCAGAGGACTTATTTAACCTTCAAACCTTCAGTTTACGACGAAAAAAACTTATTTGATATCGATACCAGGAAATCAAAATTTGACTTACATCCATTCATTTTTATTCCAGTCTAGGTTTCGTTTTAACTGGAAACAACTATTGTTTTTAGTCATTCGTGCCAATGTCCAAAGAGTGAGCTCCTGAACCATGGATTAGTTTTAAATCTTTCATTATATCCGAGCAACGCCGGGCTATACTGCCAATTATATATATATATATGTGTGTGTGTGTGTGTGTGTGTGTGTGTGTGTGTGTGTGTGTGTGTGTGTGTGTGTGCCCAAATATATTAATATACATATAAGCATATATTTTAGATATTAATATGCAATTAATAGGATGTACCGAGACGATCAGTCAGATCTTGAGATACTGAAGAATGAAAGTTGCGACGAAATAGTAAATTTTAATTGCGGAAGTATTTTTTGTTTGTTTCTTGAAATATTAGATAAAATTTAAGACAAAACGAAAATACTCGATAATGATGCACATAAATGCATAGATGTGAACATTTTCTCGTATTTGAATGTATATTCTTGTAATATAACAGATATGAACATACAAAATTCATAGAAATATAGATAGCCATTAAAATTTTGAAGTCCCACGTGTGTATATATAAGTTTCATTAAAATAACAGACAAGTTATCATTAAATTTTTATATAATTTTTCTTGTGATCATATCTCATTTTCTTCATACGAACACATGGAAAATTATATAAAATATTTGATACGTTGTTTTCTGTCAGTAATGAAACGTGTAAAAGACACTGTTGCCCAAATACACGATATATATATATATATATATATATATATATATATGGGGGTGTTCATTTGCAGTCAATCCTTTTCATTTAGATCGAGTATTTATGACAAATAAAACCAAAGCTCTACACGCCGTCTGCTTGTCTAAAATGTTTTTTCCATCAGAAGACTATGAAATAAAAGAATATCAGCAAATTTAACAATGAACACTATTACAATTTACCATTTATATTAATATTTCTAAGCATACCATTATTTTTCCGTTTTGTTTGTTTTAAGACCTACAAACTATTTTCATTATTTTTATTGAGGTATGTGATTTTATTCACTTCCTTTACGATTTCTAAGTGCGTTTTTGTCTCTGCTATTATGTTTCATGTCTTAACTGTTATGTCGTAATAATTTGTGCTATTTGTATATGAGGGAGAACTGGCTAATCATTAATCTTAAACCTATGTTCTTGACCAGTGTGTTGCTTTCAGATATCTCCTGTATAATTCAGAGATGATCAGAGTTTTCAACATATAATAACAGGACGATTTCCGCAGCCTGTAGCAGGTTGTATATCCCTTGACCAGTTTCTTTCTCATATCTTTCTTTGATTTGTAATTTGCCATCATTCCATCTGATTCTGGTATCCCAGCCACGTATTGATCGCTAGTTCCGTACAAGCTTTTCGTTCTCGAAGGCAATGTTTACTACACATCCATGCTGTCTTTACTCGAACATTACTTCAATTGTCAAGAGATTATTTTGCACTGTATGAAATTTAAAATGATTAGATTATTTATGCGATAAAAATTAAATGGAATATATTAAAATTTATCTCTAATCTAATGATAAATTTTCTCCATTAGTATCTATATCCATTCACACACATATTTTATATATATATATATATATATATATATATATATATATATATAATTGCGTCAGGGCAGTTGAAGAACAACTAAAAACTTCTACATTTTGTTTCGACATTGAAAGTAGTTAACCATGATGTTAACTTTCAACATTTTAGTAGCTTTTACATGTTCTAACGTAATAATTGATACAATTTCAAACACTAATGTTTTTTGCTACAGAGATTATTTCATTGATAATAAGAGGTTTTTCCTTGATTAAAATATATCAGTTAAAATAATATGTTATTTATTACTTAATTTTGGATATAGAATTATCTTGGAAAAAGGTCAACATAAAATTATAATATTATACCAGAAATGAATTGTTAGAGATTTCATTGGAAATCTCCAATGTTTTAAACGTAGATAGAAAGAAAAATATTTTACATTCTTGATGATAAGAATAAGTTACATATTCAAGAATTATATAAAGATATATTTAATAGGATTAGAAAGATAATACGTGGTTAAAAGTCAATACTTTTTTGAAAATAGGCTGATGTAAATATATAAAAATGAATGACAATTCTGAAAATAAATATTCTGCGGACAAAGCTGAGTGCTTTGCCCGCAGATTCTCATCCAACTCCACATTTGACTCATCCGGAGTACACCCACATGACTTCCCTATTAGAACTGAGGCCAAACTGCACGACGTATATATTACCCCGACAGTAGTTTCCAGAGTAATTTCAAAACTCGACACCCATAAGGGGTGTGGAGACGATGGAATCCCGGTGATAGTCCTTAAGAGGTGTGCTCCTGAACTTTACCCTGTCCTATCTAAACTATTTAACTCCAGCCTTTCTGCTTCCTGCTTTCCTGCATGTTGAAATTTCTCTTCAGTCGTTCCTGTATTTAAGAATTGTGGTGAACCCTCGCTAACTATCGCCCTATTAGACTTCTACCGATATTCGTGAAAGTATTCGAGACAATAATCAATGCTGAAATAGTTCATCATCTCACAGCACACAAACTCTTCTCTGACACGCAATATGGATTCCGCTTTGCCAGGTCCACGGCCGACCTGCTAACAACCGTAACGGAGTACATGCTACAGGCCATTGATGAGTCTGACGAGGCTCGTGCTGTTGCTCTGGACATCTCCAAGGCTTTCGACAGGGTTTGGCACTCTGGCCTCCTATGCAAACTACGGGGTTACGGTATTACCGGTCGCCTGCTTGACCTAATCCAATCTTTCTTAAATAACCGCAAAATGAAGGTCGTTTTGAATGGGCGTGCCTCTTCGTCCTACAGCACGAATGCTGGTATCCCACAGGGCTCTATCCTCGGCCCGACGCTCTTCCTTATTTTCATCAACGACCTCCCAGATGAGATCAAGTTCCAAGTAGGCATCTACGCAGATGACACTACAATATACTCCCGCAGCAGTAAGAAACCTGTCGTGGCGGACAGACATAATCTCGCTGCTGACCTTGAATGGGATATACAATCTGTGGTGAACTGGGGCAAGAAGTGGCTTGTCAACTTCAATTCCTCTAAGACCAAGCTGTTGTCTGTCAACCATTACTGGCAACCTCTCCTGCCTCCCATAAGCATGGACCAAGCGATTCTCCCGGAGAAAAATACACTGCGCCTCCTCGGACTTACCCTGTCCTCAGACCTCAAATAGAACCACTATATTGAGTCCATAGCAAAATCTACTGCTAAGAAGTTGGGGTCTCTATGTCGATCCAGGATGTTTCTTCCGCCTGAATCCATCCTGCATATATACAAGTCAACCATCCGTCAGTGCATGGAGTACTGCTGCCATTAAGGTCAGGCGCCCCTGCCGTTCTCCTCAGTGTTCTTGACAGGCTCAAAAGAGAGTCTGTAATGTGATAGGTACTGATCTGGCGGCTCAACTGCAGCCACTTCCCCACCGTCGAAATGTGGCCTCCCTTTGTCTGTTCTATAAATAAATTCATGGCTTCTGCTCGGACGAAATTAAGTCACTGGTGCCTCCTCAACAGGTGTTTACACATGCAACCAGACTGGCAACTGGGTCCCACCCATTCACAGTCAGGTTAGCCAAATGCAGACGACAATTCTACACCTGCAGCTTCTTCGATCGCACTTCCCGCCTGTGGAACTCGCTCCCATATTCTTGCTTTCCTGACGGCTACAACCTCCAGAAATTTAAATGCAAAGTCAATACTCATCTACTAACTAATGGACTCTAGCTCTCTCCCCACCCCCTTATAACCTTCCCTTTCTCTCCACCTATGTATCTGTCATCGCACCTGCATTCTCAGCTTTCTATTACTCCTTTCTAACTAGTCTTTTCTAATTAATCTTTATACAGTTATGTAGCCCCCTGCACATTACTGACATTTCCGCCTTGCTCGGGGTGAAATGATTAAAAAAAATATTTACGGCTTAATAATAATGAGGTATCAAACGAGATGTGAGATTGAACATGTCCTTCAATCAAGAAAGCTAATTTTTATCATTGTTTTTTGTCCACTAATGTTTTATTTCTGCTGTAAATTTATTATTTCATGAATATACTTTGTCTTTGTCAATTCAATAGTTTTATTTTTAGGGTCTGATTGTTATTGGAAAATGTATTTATCAATAAACAGGACAATACTTTATGGTTTAAATACAAATTTTGAGGTTTGTACAAATTTCACTATGGAAAATACAGCCCCCATAAAATAGCTTATGAACAGTAAAATGATTTTTTTATATAAAAACTAGGCATTCTTGTACAACAAAATCATGAAGAGAAAGTAATATCATTTTCAGATTCAGCGTCCTCGAATAGGCTAAAAGAAATGATGGTGTCTTGACACCATTTCAGAATTTTTGGTGGCTTGTGTAATATATCAAAATGGTAATCATTAATTTACGACAGAAAATTAAACCAAAATAAATTGCCACTGCAATTTTTAGTAATCAACATAGAGATATATGAAATGTAGGCGCAGTGATTACAAAAAACAGGTTTACAAAATATTGCTGAATTTTGCAATATATATATATATATATATATATATATATATATATATATATATCAAAATAAATCTAAGAATTTTTATTCTATTTTAAATATTTCAAAACAAACTAGGTAGTACTGCCCTTGGTGCGCAATGGCTTACATAAGAGTTGAGAGATGAGAAAGAAGAACATTTTACAGGGGGAATCAGAGAAAGGATATAAGAAAGATGAGAACATCAATAGAATATAGACTGTATGAAAGGAATAAAATTGACACAAAGAACGTCAGAGAAATATGCGTGTAAAATGATAAAAGATGGCAATTGACATTGCATTTAAATTCTTAGATTTTGTAGCTGACAGGGAAGCAATTATTCGGAAAAAATTCTATAAGCTGGCAATGCAAAAACACGCTGATGAATTAGCAGTTGCGGTTACATTTGATGTGTTTTACAGCAAAATGTTGGGACATATTAGCTAGTCTGGTAGCCCGAATAAATTTATGCAGAGGGAGCAGAGGCCGTGAAAATATTTGTAGAAGAGAGAGATGACAGCCATAAAAGGTCGGTGAGAAAGTGCCTAGAATTGAGCTACAGATCGGGATCTGTAACATTGCAGATTCTCTGTTCGGTGTTGTCAACAAAACGAGATGAATAGAAGGTGCTCTCGCCAGATGTGACAGCAGCATCAAACTCCTACATGGGCACGATGGATTCAAACGAGAATAACTCCCTATAGAAAAGTATATATATATATATATATATATATATATATATATATATATATATATATATAGTAAAAAATATTAAAACGCTTTGATTTTAAAAATATATTTTTTGACAGTATTTATTTATTTCTATTATTATAGTAGAAATAAACAAATACTGTCAAGAACACATTTTTAAACTCAAAACGTTTTAATATCTTTCTAATACATATTAAATCAGTATACGTGGATCATCACTATGCTATATATATATATATATATATATATATATATATATACATATATATGCATACATATATATTTATACTTATATATATATTCATGCATATATACATATATATACATATATATACATATATATATACCTAGATATATATATATATACATATATATATACCTAGATATATATATATACTTATATATATACATATATATATACATATATATATACATATATATATACCTAGATATATATATATACTTATATATATACATATATATATATATATATATATATATATATATATATATATACATACATATTTACATATATATATATATATATATATGTGTGTGTGTGTGTGTGTGTGTGTGTGTGAGAGAGAGAGAGAGAGAGAGGGGGGGTGAGAGAGGGATAGACAAATGATATATTCTCAGTTCAGTTTCACTCCCAGATTCACGGCAAACATATGATTCACTTCAGGACAAAGTTCCGTAGAGGTCATTTTCTTCCCCTTTGAAATATATGGCCAAATGGTTAATTGGTTTTCTGTTTCGATATCTACTGAGAAAAGTTGGGTACTGATTTCTTTTGAATTGACAGAAGGGTGTTTATTTTTGTAACTGTTTGATTGATGTGTCTTTCTTATCTGAATTTTGCCTCTCACGAATCATGTGAAAAAATGCATGCCACATTCTAATGGCGATTCAATATTGAGCAAATTGTTTCAGAGATATGAACTAATCAAAATTCTCAGATTTCTAATTGAAATAAATTAAGCTGTACTCAATTTCGGAAATGTTTCATGTATAATCACGAAACTTAGTATTTAGAAGGCCCTCTAGGAACAGGCCCAATCCTGAAAAATGGCGGTATTATCATTCAAACATTCATGTGTTTAATCTGGCAACAAAAAGGAAATTGATGCTGAGCATCAGGAAGAGACAACTGAAGTTCCTGGGACATGCAATGAGGAAGGAGAGCCTGGAGAACCTGATACTGACTGGACAGATAGAAGGAAAGGAGAGACAGAGGAAGGCAGCGGATAACATATTTGCAGGGTCTGATCAGGTGGATGACGGAACGGGGGTTGCCAGGAGCAACAGGAGCAAACATACTAAGAGCCACAAGGGATAGGGAGACGTGGAGATCCATGATCGCCTACGTCCTGAAGGGGCAGGGCACATAGAAGAAGAAGAAGAATGTTTAAATCCAAATGGAAATTTTCTAATATAGTCTAGAGATAAAGCAAATGATAGTGCCAGTGCCTTGATCTGATTATTTATGAAGATCTTACATTTACACTGGTTTATTTGATATGTTCCCAGTTATATTTTCTGTGTTAGTGTTGTATATTTCATCATATATAATATATTGCTAGTGTTTAATTTCTGTCGCGATATTTTGATGTTTTCATCAATGAAAGCACAGCTATTGATATGATTATTTGGTTTTGTTATATATCATATGATTTAAAATAACAGTTCATACATATTCACTGAATCTTCCCACGAAACACTATATAAGTTTGTTACCTGACAATCTTCATATGTGAAGGGCTATTGTCATAGATGAACCGATCAAAGAAAGATAATGTTAATTGGCAGGAGAAATTTCAAAAGAAATGTTATTACATTAAACCATCTATAAATTTGATTGATTTAACCCCATTTGAAAGGTTTCAGCATTAAAAAGAATTTTACAGGTGTTTCATTCAGATGAATACATAGATTTATCAAATCACATACACTTAAGCTACAGTTGTTCACTTGTATCACAGTAACAAATATTAGCGAAAAATTATCGATATTTAGGTACTGATCTAACGCAATACTGCAATAAAACAGCAATAATATATTGAAAACATATTTAAGAGATTTATCAATATTTATTGAATAGATCTAGGTTATTGTACAATCACCAAAGTTAAGTATCTTCAGGCCTGCTTAATACATAGATGGATGGATTTTTGGGTATATCAGATGATCTAATTTTGGATCGGTGGGTGGTGTAAGATAAATGGCTTCGAAGTTCCAATTCCCGTTGTTAATAATCTATTATTCATAATGTATGAACCCTTCTTACCCTCCCAGCTACGAGTTAATTATTGGGACTTATATAACTAATCCATTATTTCCCAGGACATTCTTACATTCTGAAAACATTTGAATAAACTTAACGTGTATGATAAGTTAGAGAAAACGAAACAATCCTAAAGTTTTCATATAAATTTGCATAAAATTTTCATGTGGAATTTCAAGATATATTTTAACTATTGAGAGCAATTAATTGGTGATTTCTTAGACGCCGTTGATTTCTTAGACACACGATAAAACTGTGATTGAAACATTTCTTCAAACATCATGATTTAAAATTTAATATCTATTTAATGAAAATATTAGACAACATGTATGAAAAAAAATATTTAGAAAAATATATGCATCTGAAGAACATTTTTCCATGCAACATTAAATTTAATAATTCTCTAGATTTAATTAATCTTCTGTGAAATACATTTAACAAACCTAGGAGATAAAAGCTCTCTACAGATCTTGGTTTTTTGAAACGCTTAATAAAATCTGCCATCTTTCTATCTACATTAATCCCAATTTTGCTAAATACCATGATTTAAAACTCAATTATTTACTGCAAGAAAATATTGGAGACGAATTATGAAATAAATATTTTGAAAAATATATGTATTTGAAAAACATTTTTCATGCAACATTGAATTTCATAATTCTCTAGATTTAATTAATCTTATTTGAAATATATTTAGCAAACCTATGAGATAATTTCTCAGTACAGATCTTTGTCTTTTGAAACGCTTAATAAAAGTTGCCATTGTTGCTATCTACATTAATCCCAATTTTGCTAAATACCATGATTTAAAACTCAATATTTACTGGATTAAAATATTAGAGAAGATGTATGAAAAGAAAATATTTGGAAAAATATATCCATCTGAAAAACATTTTCCATGCAACATTGAATTTCATAATTCTCTAGATTCAATTAACCTTTTGTGAAATATATTTAGCAAGCTTATGAAATAATTGCTCAGTAGATCTTTGTCTTTTGAAACGTTTAATAACATTTGCCATTTTTGCTATCTACATTAAGCCCAATTTTGCTAAACGCTTATAAAAACCACAGTAGACAGGTTATGAGCTGTGTGTTTCTCTTTATTTTAATAAGAACATCAACATTTCTAAGCCCTCATTTTGCCTTAGAATTGTCAACTTCCTCTTTTTGTTTCAGAAATGGTATTTTTTCTCTAAAGCTACGTTATTACTCACATGCTCAAACCATGTAATACTCATCATAATTATGTAGGACCATGTAAATATTGACACAAGTGTCTTCACTAGTATGTTTTCCAGACATAACTACTATATAAGAAGAATGATAAGCACATGAAACTCTTTACAAGACTTTCTTTGTAATGTACCTTAGGACAAAGTGTTTTATTTTTCTGCTTGCTGCGCGACAATTGCCAACAGGAATCCGTTCTTCCAGCTTTACCGGAACAAGGTGTCTGACTACAAGAAACGCCATTTTGTCTCTGCGCGTAATGAATGCAAACATGTCATAAATGATGCTCAGATAACTTTGCTAAAAAATGAAGCACTGTATTGCATTCTGAGAGTTTTTTTCTCCAGAGTCAAATAGCGACGCTGCTAAAGTCTGTTAACAGCAAACCCATTAACCCTCTACTCTATAGATGTAAGTGCTTCACAGCCACGACGGGCAAGTTTGATTGTTTTGCTTACAAATTGTTTTCGCACTCCACACTTTACAACTCTGGAGTACGCACACCTAAATTACCGCAGTCTCATGTCTTTAACATTATTTCAAGATTTGACCCCCATGAGACATTTAGACGTAATGGAATTCAAGTAAGATTTTAAAGAAATGTGAGGCAACTATTTCCTGTTTTTTGATAAATTCTATAATTAAAGCATCACTGCTTCTTGCTTTCCTTCATTCAGAGGCCATCATCTATAGTTCATATTTCTAAAGAAACGTTTGACAGATGTCTGACCTCTTTTACCTATCATCTATCAGACACTTGTCACTTTTTGACAAAGTATTTCAGATTATTCCCAGTGCAAATTTGACTCGTAGTATTATTTCATTTTGCAAGGTCTACTGATGATGGGCTAACTGCCGTAATCGAATGTATATACCATTCTCTTGACAAGAATGGCGAAGCTTGAGCTGTTGCCCTTGTTATCTTGTAAGTGACTGTCTAAATTTGCATTACTTGTCTTCTGAGCCCACAACAGGTCTACTGTAAATTTGACGATTGTTTCGAGTTAATCAAATCCTTATCAAATCGTGTAATGAAGGTTGTTATGGACGTCTCTGCGTCCATGTCCTTTCATATGAACACAATTTTTCCCTCAAGGTTCAATATTAGGTCATACGCTTTTCCTGATATTCATCAGTAAATTTGATGTAATCATTTCGCGCGCTCGCTCACTAGAGAGAGAGAGAGAGAGAGAGAGAGAGAGAGAGAGAGAGAGAGAGAGAGAGAGAAAACACAAGATTTGCTTCTATAAACACATTGCAGTTTTTATTGCATCTATAATATATAATGTGGATTCATGGAAATATACTCGTTTACTTTTTAACTGTGCGATTTGCTGTTTTTTAATATTTACTTATGAACATCATCGTGCTTTTACAAAATTTCCATACAAATCATTTCTGTATTTTTATTGACTTAATATAATAAATATTGTATCATATTTTTGGATGATTTTGAGCTTTTGTCAACATGTTCATTTTATTACTTACACAGTAATTTTAACGATTGATAAATTTCAACACTTTTTGCCATTTATTACGGAAACAATTTTTCTCCATTTAAATATTAGGCAGTTTCATAACATTTTACAATACTTGCATTACATTTTTCCGCTTTCAATGACAATTTAGCCTTTTTTCGTAATTTACATATCAGAAATAATTAAATAATTCAGGAAACAAACGGACATCATTTTACATTAATTAAAATTCGTACATAAATTCAAATTCGACAAAATCCATGTTCCTGTGCTTATATATCTATCATTTTTATTTGGTAAAGGGCTCCTGCTTTTATGAAGGTTACTTTTTGTATAAAATTCCATCAACATATGAGAGGACTCTTTATACTGCCAAAATAATATACATATTTGTTGTCGTATAATCGATTTGTCAGTAAGAATAATTTTTTTAGAATTTAGACGCAAGTAACTTAATACTTTGAATGCAAACACGGCAAGAAACATTCTTAGTTTAAATAATTTGGACAGGAAAAATATCAGCAGCTGGATCCTTTGACTCATTAGAAAGATTTTTCGGAAATCTAATCATGATATGTTTAGATTATTTTTCATCTATTCAATATAGTGAGAGCGTTTTGCAGTTTCATAAAATAAATCTATTATTTTTTCTTTTCTTTTATAAATGAATTACAAACTTGAGATGGCAAAATCAAACATGTATAAGAATTTACGTATCTGCGAACTATTGTCACAGAGACGAGACGGGGCCATTTTGATAGCAAAATGTGCCTTTCAAAATATAAGCTAAATATAAAAAGCTAATTCAGTCACCTGACTTAATAAAGAGTGCACAGCAATTCTCGTTAAAATATATCTCAAGCCATCGATTCATATGGAATCATAAATACAATTTTCTTTATCTCTAAAAAGGCTAAACAATTTCTTAGTTTTATTGAAGTTTGTTTCGTAATAATATATTGTTTTGTTGTATTGAGATACAGTTAAATTTCCTGGGGTTATACAAGCTTTGAGCTTCAGGAGAGCAGATGGTGCCTTCCAAACGCTTAACAAAATATTAAGAAAAAGGAAAATTTAGTTACATTCAAACTAAAGCATATTGAAATTATTACGTAATATTTGTCTAGATAATCTCCTCGCAGAGGATGTGGCGACCTGCAATAAACCTGTGACTATGTAGAGTTACATAAAGGATGACATGAAGTGACTATGTGAGTAACAACGAAGATTTTTGAGAAAATTAAAATGACCCACATACATGAAACCCAGAAATAGAATTTATGTCTCATAAGTGGAAGAGACCGCTTGAAAATGCTATACAGATATTGAAGATTAAAAAGAGGACTACATAGCAAGCTTGAGTAAATGAGTAGAAAAACAGGGCTTAGGAGAGATAGCAAAAATATTAAGATCTACGTACGATAGAAAACTGCAGAAAGAAATGTTCTAAAGCAGCCTGAAGGGACGCAGCAAATACAAACGACATAAAATAATTGAGAAAAACCCTGATCATATTGGTTTGCAAATTTCTTAAGAACATTTTGCAATATAAATTAAAGAGAAACCAACGTAGGACAAGGTTTCAATGAAGTGGATGATGAATAGGGAAATAGATATGAATTGGAGTGAAGAATAAAAGAAACGAAGAATTAAGGATAGAAAACGATTGAATCTTGATTTGTTTTTTGAAACTGAAGTATTCAGGGAAGACCAACGCAGAACTACGTTCTAAACTGAAGACCTTCTTTGGAAAATATCTCACTAATAAAATTTTTCTTCTTATATCTGAAAAGAGGAAGAAGGTATGGTATTTTGATTCTGTGGTAGAAGTATAAAGTGTCTTTGAATAAAGGTTTTATCAATAGAAAAAAAAGTGGGTAATAATTTGATCATTCTGCAGGGCAGAAAACTCCTAACAATACCCATATATAATGAAATAAGAGTAGCTAGTGACCTTTCATCAATTTCTTCCTTCCTCTCCGGTCTTTTGAAGTGGAATATAGTCCTACACTTTGTTTCCCGTTTAGTATTGGATTTCTTAGTTCCTTTGAAAGTCTATATTTCTGCCGTCTATGGATAATCCATGAAATTTTATTTAATATTTACTTTGCCTGAATAGGCGTGGATAAGGTTTTCACACCTGTTAAGACTAGGAGGAGTGTAAAGATGATTCCTTTTTTTCTACTTAGATTTAGGCTTACGCTTCTTTCTAAAGCATTCTCATTCTCTTTTGCTCCATGCAGCGCCTTTGGTCTAAGTGACATTGTCGCCCTGCTTCAGTTGAATAAATTAAACTCTGCTGTTCTTTTAAAAAAGTAATTTAGATCTTCATTAATTATTAAGTGTAGCAAGATAATTGTTTTCTTTTATGTCTATTACTACTGTTATTCTCGATTAATTACATTGAAACAATAATTATGTGGATGAATGTATTTCCTAATATATACTTGCTTTCTGAAATTCAATCACTAAATGATTCAGTCTATGCATTATATTATTGAAAATCTATGAGAAAGTTAAGAATTTCTTATTGCGCCCTTCCTCCTTTAGAACATCATCAAAAGAAAAGAGGGTGATGCTTACAGTTGAAGTGTTTACATATGCGCATGTTTAAGATGGTTTCAGACATTTTTTTTCAAATGCGTATATGTCTATCGTCTAGACGCTTAAATTGCATTACTCTTTCTTTTCATTTTCATCTTTTTTCTTAATAAAAATCCTATATTCTGATAACAGAAGATTTACCAATAATGTTACTCTAGTAAGAACCATAGTATAAATTTACTTTTACCGAGTAAATCACTTTCGATATATTCTAGTTTAATTGCTTTTCATTAACTAAATTATCATTTTTTTATCAAAATTATGTTCAGTCTTATTGCGGTTAGCTACTAATGTATTGACTTTGTTACTTTGTAAAATGTCCCTTTGTATTTCAATTTAATTTATTTGAGCCAATATATTTCCTTGTGACAATTATTACATATTTTAAAGTTAATGTTTTTTTCATGGTTTAGCCTATTTGTTTTTTGTGTATTAATCAATTATTATTATTTCAGAAACATTATACCAAACATTATGTTAAAAGTAGATAAATATTACTGAAAATGTTCTATGTTTAAATTCATATAGTGTTTTCATATATCTTCTTCTAAAATGTATGTAGAGTATGCTCATTTACATGACCTTCCTATTTCTCTGAATGCCATTCATTATTTTTTCATACAACTTTGATATAAAATATTCCATTATTTGCTTGTATAAAAAAATCAAAATTATTTCGGTCAAGATGTTTTCCTATTGCAAGCTGTAAGATAATTAAATAAACGACATACTACGGCGTCTTTTGTTTTTCAAAACGCTACCGATTTTTAGCGCTCTATTTTTTATTTGCTTCTGTTAATTGAGGATATGACTGTAATGTGTTTTCTAATTGATTATACTTAAATGTGTTTTATGTTACTCTTTATTCAGATTACCACAATCTCGCCCGATTTTGTATTGGTTATATCTCGCTTTTTGAAGCCTTTTATTTTTCCGTCTTCATTATACTCCTTTTTATCTGTTTCATATTTTTCTTGTTCACTTATTTCGTTCCTTCATATCTATTTTTTAATGTTTTATCTACTAAGTCTTAATTCCGTTGCTCATATGTCGATTATTCTCTCGTTATTTTAGCTGATTTCACCTTCAAGAACAAAGCTAAGCAGTAAAGTAGAACAGTCACTAAAAGCTTAAAATCAATAAGTGTATTAAATCTTAGTGACTGGAGAACTGCTCAAAAATGATTCCTAATGATACAGAATTCTTCTAATCACTCGTACATATAATGGATTTATATCTAGCAAACAACCTGGGTAGAAAAAGAAAAATCAGAGATATCAAAGATAATGGCAAATATGTTCAGTTTAACAGAACAATTATTGCAAGTGTCAGATACAATTATATTGATTAGGTTTATTGCATATTAGATTTAATCAAACTTAGCATAATGATTATAATTATTTTCCAAGAGTACCAAAATGACAAATCAAATATTATATAAGAAATTATCCGCAATTAATACCGTACTTTCAGGATTACAAGACACTCCGTCATGAAATACGCACCCTAAAAACTAAAAAAAAAACCAAAAAAAAACACGTTCTCCATGCGTCCCTAAAACTGGCGTCACTTCTCTGACTTTTTAGGACATTGACATACAAATTAGAAGTCTCTTAATATATTATACACATTTCATTGTCCAAGGGCGGTCTATTTTCATAAAAATGCATTACGATGTTTTAAAAATATACAGATAAATATATAAAACCATGATATGTTATTTATCTTCAAATCCAAATATCTCCTCACTTCTGTCATCACTACTGTCGTTCATGTACAATAAATGATCCTCATTACAATCCATGTCATGGTTGTTACTTATAAATTCGACATGGAAGAGGCACAAATATTTCCATGGTATTTTGTAGAAAAATACTGGAAAGTTGTTTTTCGTACTTCCAAATATAAATATATATGCATAATTTAATATAAGAATTAAAATATATTTTCAGTTAATAAATATTTATTAAAGAAACTTTTTTTAATCGTGTCGTTACAAGCAAGGCATTTTACTGCCACTGTTGTGCAGTGGGGGTTACATAGGAGAAATATTATGATGAGTGAGAGGTTGCAGGTGCTGTCAGGAAGAGAGTAGGAGAGGGAAGAAAGTACTGATGAGAGTGCGGTGGATGTAGAAAAGCATGAGAGAGAAAATGTAAGTTAGTGTGACAGGAGATAGCTATTGGCTTTACATTTAAATTATTGGAGATTGTAACTGTCAGGAAAGCAAGTATGCGGAAGAAAATTCCACAGGCGGGAAGTTCTAGAAAAGAATTTGCTGGAGTAGAATTTGCTGGAGTAGAATTTGCGTTTACAATTTATTGGCTTCACATTAAAAGGGTGGGAGCTAGTAGCTACTCTTGGGGCTCGAGGAATTCGTAAATAGGGGTACTAGTGAGCTAAGTTCATCGGAGCTGAAGCCGTGAAAGTATTTGTAGAAGAGACACAGGGAAGCCACACTGAGTCGGTGAGAAAGCGACTGTATCCTAGCTGCCAAGTCGGGACCCATCACATTACAGATTCTCCGTTGGATTCGTTAGATAGCATGAGCACCGGACAAGATATGGCAGCAATACTAAATGCACGGGCGGATAGACTTATATATGTGCAGTATTGTTTGGGACGGGAAAAACTTTCTGGCCTTATAGAGAGAACCAACTTTCTTAGCAACGGATTTAGCTATGGATTCTATATAGTTATTCCACTTGAGGTCTGGTGTGAGAGTTAACACGAGGAGACGCAAGTGTTTCACATTCAGGGAGAGAATCCTGATCCATGTTAATGCGTGCGAGGAAGGATTGTCTGTGGCGGTTATTAGGTAGCAGATTCGTTTTGAAAACATTAAAATTTACGAGCCATTTCTTACCCCAGTCCACCACAGACTGGAGGTCCTTTTCAAGCTCGGCAGCGAGGTTAGCTTTTTCAGCCTCGGTAGATTGTTGATCGATACGAGAGTAAACCTTAGTGTAATTAGCATATACGCCCACTTCGGATCTTTTTATGTCAGGGAAGGTCGTTAATATAGATAAGTAAAAGCGTAGGACCGAGAATAGAGCCTTGTGGGACACCCGAATTCATGTCATAGTATTGGGAGGTATGTCCTTTCAATACCAGCCTCATAGTACGGTTTGAAAGGTAGGACTGGATTAGGTTAAACAATTGTCAAGTTATACTGTAGTCCTGCAGCTTGCATAGAAGGCCAGCGTGCCAGACTGTCAAACGCTTTCGTGATGTAAAGGGCCACAGTTCGGGCTTCGTCGTTTTTGTCGAGAGTCTGGTGTATATACTCAGTGATGGTCGTGAGCATATCAGCAGTAAGCCGGGTGAAGCGGAAGCCATACTGTTTGTCAGAGAAGAGACTATGGGCTGTGAGATGTTGTACCACATTGGCGTTGATGATGGCTTCGAACACTTTGCCAAAGATCGGTGGGAGGCTGATAGGGCAACAATTAGCGGAGACAGAGGGTTATCTAATATTTTTGTATATAGGAACAACGGAGGAGGATTTCCAACAGGCAGGAGAGCAGGAAGCAGAAAGACAGAATTTATAGAGTTTAAAGAGAAGAGAGGAAGAGTTCAGGAGCACATTTCTTTAGGACAATGTGGGGGTCAAGCTGAGAAATTATTTTGGAGACTACCGAGGGAGTAATTAGTATGTCAGTCAGTTGGGCCTGGATTCGGGGAGGGAAGTCCGGTACAGATACTCCAGATGAGTCTAGTGTCGAGTTAGTGGAGTATCTGCGAGCGAAGCACTCAGCCTTGTCCGTTGAGGAGGTGAGGACCTCAAATTCGTTGATTAGAGGTGGGATTGAGGGCTTACTGTTGTTCAGCACGCTTTGACAGAGGCTCCAGTATTCTTTGGAGCCGAACTTACGAAATGCTATGCGCTGCTTCATTCTGAATGCAAACATAAGCTGAGCTCCATTAAGTATCTTCTTGCATTCATTACGAGCCGCGGCAAATAGGCGCCTGTTATGACCTGACGCGTGACTCCGGTAAAGCCGAAAGAAGTGATTTCGATGGGCGATAGCAGCTAAGCAGGCAGAGAAGAACCAGGGGAATGAGTGGGATTTAAATTTCAACTTTCTGGCAGGGATAAAAGCATCGATGCCAGCATTAACTCAAGAGGAGACCTCAGCTGTGCAGTCTTCAACAGTTAAGCCTAAATACTTTATTAAAAGAGACGTCAGTCGCGGAACCAGTCTCAATCGGCTCTTTGGGAGCAGTAAGGTATTCTGCTGGTCTGAGGTTCTTGGGTGTGGTCGAGGTGGAAGAAGATATTGACAGAAACTAATGCATGATAAGAGTTTCCAAGAGGACAGAGTTGCTCGACATTGCAAGAGTACAGGGGTGGATGTAAAGCACAGATCTGCTAGTTGAATGGTGTCCATTAGAGTTATTACAGAAACTCGTGGGGATCTCCACCACCTGCGTTAGAGACGGAGTGATGCAAAACATCATGGTGTGTACACCAGTAAGATCTGTCACGGAGTTATGCAGCCACGCCTGATGAGTGTTAAAGTCTCCAAACATAAATATATGGACAAACGTGTGGGATGAAATGGTTTTGTCGATATTGTTGGAGATGCTGTCAAGAACAGAGCAGCCGAGAGATGATGGGGAGCGGTATAGAAATAAGAGGTAGCTAACTGAGTTTAGAAGGGAGAGACGGAAATATATATAAGAACGATGTGAGGATTCAAGAGAAATCATCTTGGCTAGAGGAAGGCGTTAACTGACGTAAACACCAAGCCCATTAAGTTTAATATTAATTTAAATGAGTCGTATCCGAACAAATTATTATAAACTTCGGGTATATCGTGGGATGCAATTGCAGGAATTCACTTGATAAAGAATGGATGAGTGTGCGACAGTTATTTTGCGAAAAATATAATCAGAGAACTGAGTTCAATTTTCTTCCTAATCTTCATTAATTTCCGCATTTATGTCTTAAAGAAATTCCTGAATCCATCATTTCTACTGCTATCATTTAAAAAGTAAGTTAGACTAGCACACTAACCTTTAGTGACAGACAATCAACTCTGCATTCTAAACTCTAGAGATGTCTACAGAAAAACAATGCAGCAGCTTGCCCGACAAATCATGATAGGTCATTGATAAAGAATCTACGGAGTACCATGATTGTCTAAGACAAAAGGCTATTGAATACATATTTAATTTAAACACATTAATATAACCACGAAGGAAGCATTTAAATAGAGAAATATTAAACTCTTGTCATTGTTCCCGTTTAAGTGGTGGTATACACTTGAGTACAAAAGTTTTCAGATAACTACACTGAATGTTTATGCGCATTAATTTTATTAATAGGTTAATTTTGTTATCAGTAGTTGCTGCGTTTTATAGTTACCGTGAAACAGAAAATTCAGAGGTTTATGGAGATTGTCGATGAAAATAGATATGGAAAGACGATGGAGAATCGGAAATGAAGTTATTACAATATGCAAATTTCTAAGTAGGAATATTTCATATTATAAAGATTCATTAGAAACCTAGTATTTGGACATCAGATTTTCTTTTGTTTTTACGGTTACATCAAGGGTAGAATTTATGCTGACATGAAGATGAAAGGTGTGACTTTAATGGAGAAGCTGTCTCAATGGTGATACCAAAAAAGATTTCTATGAAACGGTTTTCAGCTGAAAGTATTTTAAGTACAAAGAAAAACAGAATCTACAAATATATGACAACTAAGAATTTAGGTACCTCCACAAAATCGCTGAAAATTAGCATAGTATGAAGGAAAAAGACTCCAAAATAGATAAAAACAAAGTTTTATCGGCAAAATGTTTATATTATCATTAAGAAGAAATAGATCAAAAATGTTTTTAATTATTTTTAAATGTTTTAATTATTTTTAACACGTTCGAAATTTTTGTAGAAAGTCTTTTTTTTCTTACGTCATTGCAAGACTTAAATTGCCTCAACGTAAAAAAAATGTAATATTGCACAATGCACTTTTTTGACCGTGAAAGACACATTAATTTGGAAATTCTAGCGAAAATCAAATAATGGTCGGATTTTGATGAGGATTTCAGGACTTATTCCTAATTGACGGAAATAAATTTTGAAATGAGTATTTTGTATAACATATAGGGAAAAATATGTTTTTTCCATATGTTACCCCCCGCCACTAATTAATTTCCAGAAATGCTTAAAAATTCCACTTTAGGCCTAATATAACTAAATTCATGAGTCATTGGGGAATGCTAATCAACAGTCCTTTTTCTCCAATAGAGCCCATTTCTAAAAAAAATAGGTCCGAATTGCGAAAAAATGCAATAGTTATGCCAATTTTTATGTGGATAATTTTCTGATTGCTTTTATGAACAATATGAATTAAACGTATCATAAAGACTGCAAAGAAAAAAAGTTCAATGAATAATTCATTAAAAGGTCACGTGATTCAGTGGTTGTTTTCCCTTACATAAAGAATTACATTTGTATATTTTTGTCGCCTTTGTCCCCCACTACTTTAGTCTTCTTGACAGCTACCGTTGTCATCAAATCTGTCAAAACTTAAGATAAGCACTGATTTTCGGACTACCGTAACTGATAAAAACTTTTACCTAATATCTCAGAGAGTAAGCAAGTAAAGTAGTTTGAAATCAGACAAAGGTAAGTGTTAATTTAATAAATTGACTTCAATAACGTGTCAGCGACGTACATTTTATTTTTGCCAGATTTTTAAAGCAGAAGTGTGGCTACTGTTTACATAATCTGTCGATCAATCAAAAAAATGGCGGTACGTTTAATCTTTTATTAATCTGAAAAATTTTAGATTCGAATCAATATAATTTCGGTGTAATATACGTCAGTGTTTTTTGTTTACTGGAATTACTAAATGTAATCTCTTGACTTTAAATTAAAGCTAATTTTAAAGCTAAAATATAACTAATTTATTTTAAAAGTTTCATTTTAATATCAGATATCGAAAATTTATACTGAAAAGTAGAGGTACCTAACCAAGATGAAAGAAATATTGTTATTATTTCATTTCACAATACAGAATTAACAGAGAGAAATATATACAGTTTAAAATGTTAGGTTTCATTTAATACGGTAAGCAGAGTATTACGGAAATTCAACTTGAAGAATTAGAATCGGTATTTTTAACTAAAAGAGATTGGAAGATAAAACTGAATTGCGCCAACGAACATCTAAGATGGGGTGCTAGAAAATGGCAAAAATTATTTCGTAGCGCTGAATTAAAAACATTAGTTACATTCTAACTGAAGAGCGTATGTTAAAAAACAGTGGGATAATGAAGACATGCAAGATACAACACACAAATTGTAAAAGTTGGAATTGAACGCGAAAATTTTACAGCTATATTAGAAGCTCTGGTAGAAAATTGATGAAATCTGAAAGAAACCTTAGCAGAACAAACTATATCTGTTTACTACAGCCTGACCCTTAGTCAGACTACAAAAACGATGAAATTACAGAAGTTTTGCATGACTAGACAGGAAATATCCTGTTCTAACGATAGTTAAGTGTAAAACCGACTAAAGCAGAAATTTATTTAATGAAATTCATGTGATTTCCAATAGCTTTAAGATTACTATAAAAGAAATGGAATCTGAACACCAATAAGAAAAATGTTCACCCTGATATTGTCAATGACACATAAAACTGAGGCAATAATTCGGGCTAAAAACATCGGCAATATTTCTAATTTATGATTTTCATGAAAAACAAAAATCATATTTTACCCAAGACAGAAAAAAAACACGAAGAAACGACAGAAGTAAAATAAAAATATGCTTTTGAAATTCTGAAAATATATGGGAGACAAATATTTCACGAGTGTCCTAAGATATTTCTATGATATTTTACACTATCACCCTGCATAAGACCGTTCTCCATATACATTTATGAAAATGCAGTAATTTGTTTTATGATATTCACCTATTATTCATTCTCCTAGAAATTGCATAATTCTAATTATTGCTGATTTGCTTTTAAAATTTAGAAATGTAGTGAGCAACCCCAAATGTTTCGTAAGTCTAATGAACCCCATAACAAAACTCATCATACGGATTCTTATGAAGAGTGCACGAAGCAGAACTGGCCAAAAGATAAGACAAGAGTAGTGTAGATTTGTTAATGTTACCGGAAAAATGCGTATTTATACTCAATGCTATCTGAAAGTGTAATAGAAATGCAAAAGAAAATATATTATTTCTTCATAGAATACACAAATGCATTTGACAAAATACGCCATAAAACTTGATAGAGATGCTCAACAACCTCGACATTTTCTGAAAAGACGTTAGCAATATCAAGATCTGTTCAACTTATACAACAAAAACAATAGTGAGAGAAATAGAACCCTTGCCAGGATACATCATAGGCGGCCACAATCACAAAAAATTACAGATACACAGCTGTGTTCGTATTCATTATAGCTCTAAACAATATATGTCACCTTATAGATCAAATTTCAGACTATTCATAGAATGGTTAATATGTAATTTTGAAAATTGATTTTTTTCTCCCTTTGCTTTGAATAGGCTCTATGTGTATGGAATTCGTCGAGTTCTCTTTCCTCATTACATGACCCCGACATTCAAAATGATCGTTTCTGCTTGTAAGGTTTCTGCTCGGTGATAGTTGACTTATACTTCTATTTTCTTCTATTTAATTTGAAATGATTCAACATACGCTTGATTAAGTGTATAATAGACAACTTCAGAATATAATGTAGTATGTAGATATTTTTATATTTTAAAATGATTTCATCAAATGCAAAAAATACGGGATAAATCAATGTAGTAGATTGTTTAGTGGGTGTAAGCCGTGACAATTTGTTCACAATTAAGCTTCGCATCATTTAGAGAAATACTGTCAACACAAATCAGAAAACGTCCAAGTTAATGAAGAAAAACCAGAAATAGAAAGCAAATCGTATCTGACAGTTGTACACAAGAGAAAAACGATTATCTTAGAAAATGAAAAAATACATACATAAAGACAAACACCAGAAAAACTGGGAAACGGTGCAACAGGATACTTAGGAACATGTTGATAATTATCGGAGCTCTAGTAAACGTGTCACGAATCACTGATTGAAAATGGAAGAGATACAAATTGAATGAAGAATAAAGATTGCCCATAACTCGGCATTGCTACGGCGTGCATTGATACTGAGAATTGTGTTGAAAATCTAATTATTTAATACTAGACACCAAATGGCATTGTGTAAATATAATATATACTAAATATCTTGTTTTTGTTTTTACCACAGATGTACTTTCGAATAGTTTATGTCTTTCAGACGTATAGGAATAGTGTCTCCCTGTTCCTTAGGAGTGTAGGATCATCATATAATTGTGCTGTGAGTTCTTTTTATGTTTAAAGTAGACATTGTGAATAAAGTCAGATTTGTATAATTGACACAAACCACAATCGGAGACCGTCTAAACTGACATAGTATTCAGAACTCAAGGTATTGTATCTGTGACCTGAACTTATTGAAAACTCTCCAAATATCGCATTAATTAGTTTGCGATGCTTGTGTCTGTTATGCACTTATCAGGCATCGCATCATGATTGACACTTCGATTGTTTCTATCCCAGAGTTAAATCTGTAGTTCTACTCATCCAATTAACAACAAGCATTAAAACTTATTGTAAATGTCATATGATCGTAATTTAATAAGTATAGTTATGTAATCAAAGCAAAATATATCTCTTAAAGAATATGATATTAAGTAAATAAAAGAATATTGGAATTAAATATCATTCAAACATCGAAAATGACGTCATACTTATAATAACTTGGGCTATAAGTACAATCGACAAAGGTATGGAAAATAATATTCAATATCTCTTGAAAATCAAGTTTACAAGAAATACAAAATATGTAATCACATATCTATAGATTAAAGTATTATCAAAGTAGAGTTTATTTAAAAATTGTATACGTTAATCATGAATTAATAGCATTACATAATGGGTATATTGGACATTTTTGTAGGCTCCTCTATTACTGAAAGATGATAAATATTTATAAACAATTGAATATCTTGTATAAGGCCGGAGAATGTGATTACCCATTGAATATAAAAAGTTTCAGGATATAGAAGCGCAATATAAACAGTGGAAAATATGCATCATTTAAGGGAAAGAAATTGCAAGAAACTAGAATAAACAACACCCAGACACTTTTACAGACATAGAATATTTAACAATTTTATGAGACTTTAACATTTACACGGACGGGACAATAAAATTAAAATCCCTGACATTGTGATCGAACACAATAAGAGAATGTGCTTTTTTATTAATATAGCAGTCACTGCAGATTGTAAAGTATTTTTTGAAAATCTTCAAAAATTTACAAAATACAAGTATATTGAGTTAGAAATCCAAAACCTGGCACACGAAGACATCAATAATTGCATTTGTAGTTTGGGCCTTCGAATCGATAAGAAAAGATTCCAATAGACTCATTGAAAGTATTTCTGGCAGTCTATGCCTTAAATAATACAATTGTACTAACAAATACTGCTCCCACATTAGGAAGATCATTATCTAAGTAAAATGTTTCTGATTTTAAATATTTTACAGAAGTGGTTAGTGGACAATATCATAAAGCTATTTCTGAATTTGTCTGGGGACAGAAATCAAAAGAATAAAATGTGAAGATCAATATCTACAGTGAAATATAAAACTTCTATCGGAATGAATGCAAGTAATCGGTTTAAACACGAATCAAACCCGGTTACATATATAGAAACTGTAACATTTCATGAGACTTTACAATGCAAGAAGTATAATGAAAACGAACAAATCTTGAACAAATACTAACAACTAAAATATTCTCATTCACATGGCTCTTTTTGCAGATTAATGTATCATTGAAAAAGTAAAACTAATAGTAATACGGGAATATTTTATAGAAATATAAAACTATAGCAAATAAATACCTGAATATATACTTTTGTTATCAGAGCCGACGCTTAGATTCGAAGAAAATACTAAAATACATGAAATGATTTTTGGTAGCTAATCTTTGAACACAAAAAAGTTTTAAAACGTAAGCCTCACAACTTAGCAATGGCTTTTTGCAAAATGTTTAATTCTAAGGTTTATTTTGTTTTTACAAAACATTCGTGGAAAATATCCTATCAGAAATTAGATTTCCGGTTGTTACTCGAAAAGAAATGACTATACAGAAGAAATCATATAAATTAGTATTATTCATAATAATATTTCTGAAAGAAAGGACATCCAATCAGTGGTTAATGGGATCAATAAATTCCTTATGAATTGAATATTTAAAGCTGAAATAAGTTCCACTGTGTGGATATGGCGAGTGGTTGTTGATAGATCATAAATAATATCGGCTGAGTCAATTTAACTATTGCTATCCATATTGTATCAACTGATATCAGAGTTTGTTTTTTTTTACATATATAAGCTAGCGCTAACTACCATTAATTTTAGATATATCAATAACTTACAAGTTGCTTCACTGTAAAGAAAAACACATGCATACCAGAATCTTGTCAAGATTATATACCCATACTTATGAAAGACAAAAGAAAATCAAGATAGGGCTAATAAAGAAAGATTTTAATTATCTTAGAGTGAAAGAGTAGATGTTTTTAGAAAATTTGAAACTCTTCTAAAAATGGAAAGAGATTTCAGTTAAGATACTCGTGTGGCAAAGAATAATCTGATATGCTATGAACTACATCAATTTATTAAAACCTTAAATAAATTCACGCTGATTTTTCATAAAAAGGCATTTTTATATGCAAAACAGTCCAGTGAAATTATTGTCCATCTGTAATCACTAATTTTTTGTTTGAATTTTACTTCGGAAAAAATTACATGTCTTATGTGGTTAACCACCAAAAGATCCCCTTTTTTTTTCTGACATCTACAGAAGGATGAAAGAGTTGCTCAGCTACGCCAAGAACCATCGACCGGAACAATTGATAATTGGAAAAGGCAATACATAGAGAATACGGCGAATTGGTTTAGACATCCATTTAAGCGTTTACAAGTGGGTTTGTACTTCATTTTGCAAATTGTTGCCTAGTTGTGTCATGTTGCAAAATTATTTTGTCGTGTCTTCGCGTGCGTAGCAGCCTTTTTCTGCAATTCTGGGCTCAAACGCATCAATTGTAGCCAATAGCGATCTTCCGTAATGGTTCAGTCGGTTTTAGCAGCCCATAATAAGCCACACCCAAATAATCCTACCAAAGGCAGAGCAGAATTTTCGAATCATGTATATTCGGCTTTTTCACTAATGTTGATGCATAACTGGGCTTTTCCTTAGGATATTCTAAGCCTAGGGTTATCGTAGTGTATACATTTTCACCTGTTGTCACGTAAGTTAAACAAACAAAAATAATATTCATTTTCTGCTATTAACACGCGACAAGAAAACGTAATGCTTACGGAATGCTAATGCTTTCCAACAATTCGTAACTTTTGTGCTATGACTTTCTAATGAGTATGCCATTTTAGTTTGCGTTTGACATGAGTCTTTCCCCTAATTACTCCTCTGCTTATAGTACTTCCTAAAAGAGATTTCCCTATTTGAAAATACACGCAAGCAATTCTGGAAAGGCCTTCTGTTGGAAAACAGTGATAACTTATAGAAGGTTCTAATAGATATTTTTTTCATCATACTAATGCATATGTCTAAAAATCAATTCACTCTATGTAAAACATTATCTGATCGAATTAAATTTAAATGACAAATCCTTTTTAGCTAGTGGCGATATTTACTGTTTTCTTACATTAAATTTTAATCATTAATTTATCTAACAGGAGTAGATCAGTATAAATGCCGAGGTGGCACAGTAACTCACAGCCCACAGACACTTCTCAGACAAATAGTATGATTTGCGCTTCAAAAGGTCTACTGCTGATATACTAACGACCATCACAGAGCATTTAAGTATATATATATATATATATATATATATATATATATATATATATATATATATATACCAGGCTCTCGACAAGAATGGCGAAGCTCGTACTGTTGCCCCTGATGTTTCCAAAGCGTTTTGACCGAGACTGGCATACTGACCTTCTACGCAAGCTGTGGAGCTATGATATTACTGGACAATTGTTTGGTCATTCCTTTGTAATCGCACATTGACTGTAGTATTAAACGGACATGCCTCCCAAAACTACCATAAAAACGCGGGTGTCTCTCAAGGCTCTTTTCTAGCTCTTAGGCTTTTTCTGATCTATATTAACTATCTCCCCGATGTTATAAGATCCCAAGTTGGCATGTACACCGACGACACAATCGTTTACTCTCGCCTCGATCAAAAATCTGCTGTGGTTGACAAAGCGAATCTCTAATCCGTGGTGGGGTAAGAAATGGCTCGTAAATTTTAATGCTTCTAGAACGATGCTGTTATCTATTAGACAATCGCTCCTACCCCCATTGGCATGAAACAGGCTTGCCTTCCTGAGAATAAAACACTATGCCGCCTTGACCTCTCACTCTCACCGAACCACAAGTGTAATGACTATATCGAATTCATTGCTAAATCCGCTTCTAAATAGGTCGGTTAACTGTGCAAGATCAGGAAGTTTTTCACGTCTGAGCCTCAAACGAGCCGTGTATTGAATACAGCTGCTTACAACTGGTTGGATGTCCCTGCTATTCACTTCGGGGTTCTTGACAAAATCCAACGGAAAATTTGTAATGTGATCGATACCGATTGGCAGCTCGGCTGCAGTCGCTGTGTCAACGGCGTGACGTGGCTTCCCTGTGCCACTTCTATAAATACTTTCACGGCTATGCTCCAATGAACTTAGATCTCTCGTTCTCTAGGTATGGATTTACACAGCTAATAGACTAGCAACTAAGTCATCACTTTTTACAGTGAAACCGATAGAATGTAACCTCAATTTCTACTCTAACAGCTTCTTCTACAATCTCCAGAATTTAAATGTAAGGTAAATAGACATCAATCACACTAACTCGCATCCATACACTTAAGTTCTTTTTTCATAAATAACACGCCCATCCTCGGTATCCTCATTTGTCTATTACCCTCCCCCTCACATTTCTATAAATAACCACTATTTCTCATAACTTTCCCCTATGTAACCAGCGCAACAATGGCAGCAGAATGCTTTCCTCCGGGTGAGAGTAATATATATATATATATATATATATATATATATATATATATATATATTACTGTGCAAAATTATCAGGACAAGAACTATTTTATGAGGCATATTGACAGAAAATAAACAATATAATTTAAGTAATTTTCGATTAAAGCAATTGTTAGCTCTACTACGTTTAGCATTGTGTGCTACTTAAAATATAGAATTATATGACAAATTCTAAAATAAAGAGCACTTGCATGAAGTACTCGATGTCAGACAGTTAACTATTTTCAAAATAAAGTTTAAGAAGGAATCTTTAAAAGTATGCAGAGACTATTTACGGCTCAATTTGAGGTGGGATGAGAAAAAGCCATATCCAAGGATAATAAAATAATGAATATTTTCAAAATAACTATTTTAATAAAAAATAGGGAAAATTAAATATAAATTCTTTTTAATACATTTCTTTTACACCTAGTTTTAAATAATCAATATTTATTAGCAAATTACTTAGCTTTTCACGCTGTATTTCAATCCCCGTAAGATTTTTAGAAACGTCACCCCTGTCCTAACATTTTGCACACTACCGGTAGTGTGCAAATTTGTAAGACAAGGGTGATTTTAAACTTTCTTTTGATGCCTCATAAAAGATATATATATATATATATATATATATATATATATATATATATATATTTGTGTGTGTGTGTTTATGTGTGTTTCTCCGAAAATTAGACTGCACAAGATCACTAAATGATTTTTTTCTAATATTGCCCCGGTTTCATCCAAACAGTTTTCATTTTATTTTCGTCGAGTTTACAGTAAAATTCGATTATAGATTATTTGCACTATGACTAACATATTCGACACAGTTGTCATGTATCTGCTGTAAGACGTGTTAAATTTATGCGTTTTTGCTACTAACATAAACATACTAATTAAAATAAAACATGTCGGAAATGAATCAGATCTACTTTTTGACATGGGGAGAATTTGAACATGAATGTAAACATCTGCTCAACCGAATCCACATTTACAGGGGTGTTGAACAGTAATGGGAAGTATACATTTTCAAGAGCTGCATGAGAATTCCAAATATAAAGATGTATCATCTGTAGATTACGTCAACATGCCACTTCTATATGCCTTGTCATTTCAGAAAATGGTCGATTATGATTAAAATGGAAATCTTATCAATTATAGCCATGAACTATTTTTCTCCATTTGTTAAACTCTCGCTCTTTGTCCCGTCACTATTCACGTAAGCAGTTCAAAAAATGGATCGTTGCCTTTCCCTATAACTCTTGAACTCAGAATGCAATATGAATGTTGTTGTCCAAAAACTTTTGCATTATGGGTTCTAAGAGTACCAGTGTTCTCTTACTGAGTCTGTGTTTTAAAGCGTGTGTGGTTTTTTGGTTTTTATTTATTTATTTAGATATTTTCTTTCATACCCCCGTTTGCTTATATGCCCCGGACAAGGAAACCTTCCATAAAAACACATTTCTGTATATTCTAGTTTTTTTCTAACGCGTGCAGATATTGTTTAGCATTCACAATAACATTATAGGATAGACCCCACAGAAAATCTATATTTTTCTTTGTTTCTAGCGATGGTCTCATTTTCCCGGCAATTTCCTTACCATTTAGAATGCCTGGTAATCTAGTACAATAGGCATTTGGGTTTTCTTGCCGCTTTCTTGCACATTCTGTTAAAACACTTCCCAAATATTTAAACATCTACACATACTTCATGTTGACATCTCCACCTTGCAATTTATAATCATTCAATCAGATTATAAAAAGCTGCTTCTTTTTGTCATATAATTGGATATATTTATATGTCCAAGATTTAGAAAATTGCATCAATGTCTCATTCATTCTTTTGAAAAATATGAAATTCGTTTGATTTAAATATAATCGTACAAACATACATTCTATGTCCCTAGAATGAAATGAAATAAGAAAATGTAAGGGTAGGTATTTGAAGGCTATCATAATGCGTTTAATAAAATAAAGGAAGGTTAAAAAGCTGTTGGGTATTACCTATTTAATATTCATTAATATTTCGAGATCAGAATCACTTCTTCAGGGCGATAGGAGGGCTTGATTTTACGTTCGCTAGTGTACCGTGGATTTAAACCAAATACACACACACATACACGCAGCAACACACTCACAGTTACACACACACACACACACACACACACAGTACAATTTCCTACAGCAGTAGTCCAACGGCGGACGTGATATCAAGCTCTCCTATCATTATGAAGATGAGATTCTGATTTCAAGATATTGATGAATATTAAATATTAACCAAAATCTTTTTACCTTCCTTTATCTTACTAAACACTTTGTGATAGTCCTCAAATACGTACCCATACATGTTATATACACGATGCTTCAAGTAAATTACAAAAGAAAAGCGGCAGTAAAATTTGTGATAATAAATAATGTTTCAGCTTAAGGCTTAGAAATGTGGATTAATCATTAATTTTTAGCTTAGAATAAGGTGATAAATAGTACGAATGAATTGTATTTATATATTACTGCTACAGACAGTTAACCTGTAAAGAAAATTATATATTAGTAAAAATCAACAAAAATATAATCATACCATTGCAGCACTGCAGCTGACTAACGGTCATAATAATGGTTGTATTCTATCAGCAGTAGACAAAATCTATTTTTGCTTTAGTAAAGAACATTTGGTTAAAATATTTGTAATGTAAATTTCAATACAATTTTACTTAAAAATATTTGCTGCTTTGTTTCATGTTATTAGGATCTAAGTAAGAAAGAAAACGTGGAAAGGTGAGTTTATAATATATCGTTGCGCTATGCAACAACAATGGCTAAATATTTTTTCATGGCGCCATTTGGATTATTGCAGTGATTGAACCGTGTCTTCCCTGTTGAAAAATGAAGAGCAACAAAATAGACCCCTACAGTAAAAAAAAGAAAGAAAACCGTGAAAATAATCATTCTGATTTATTTGAACTTCAACAGCAAGGTGGGTCAGTTGCTATTATTAGATTTAATAAAGAGAAGACGAATAGTATGAATGAAGTTACTCCATTTTAAACGATAACTCCGGTGGAAAAAATAACAAAAAAATGGTTTCTCTCATTTAAAACGCTTGAAATCAACCCACATGCCATCTTAAAGAGGAACAGTAATAATTTATAGATTCCAGCCCACACATTTTCCACTCAAATACTCGTCCACCAGCTCATATTTTCAAACGGTAATATATTTGGATGCCACATTAAAAACTGCTACCTTGAACAATTAAAATGTTCAGTCTCCTAGTTCATTTCATGACACTCACCTTATATAGCTACAATTATCAAATTTTGAAGTTATTTTAATTTAGCAACTGCTAACTTTTTCTTGTATATATTTTGGATTTTTTATATATTAAGATAATTATGATGTTTTACGTTTTTTTTTTCATTTCATTCGCAAACATTCCATTCTCACATGAGTTGAAGAGTCTGCTAAAATATAAGATCTTTGGGATATAATTCAGGTTTTATTAGTTTTATTACAATGAGAAGTAGCTACCGATTGAACAAATAGCTGTCGTAAGAAATCCATTATTCACCAGAAACTAAAGCCATATATCAACTTCATGTTTGAAAAATTATATTTGCGTACAGAAATAGGTTTTGAAATGATTAGAAAATATATATTATTTTGTACAAATGAGTTTTGGTTATCTTTTTGCTCTAACTTATTATACTCATTTCAAACCAAATAAGGAATGAAAGCCACTAAATTGCACACTGTTACTGAAAGAACTACAGGGATCTATACTGTGAAATGTTTATGATGAGAATTGACAATAAAAAGAACAGGATTTAAAGAGATATGATGATTAACGCTGCATATAAAGTTTTGAGGATTATAGGAGACAGGGAAGGAAGAAGTTAGTTCTCGAGGCAAAAAGAAACCCCTAGAATAGATCTTGTGTTTACATTTCTGTCTATCAAATTAATAAAAATTAAATAACATTTTAACACACTTCTATAAATTGTTCACGCATAGATTTTTTATGTTGTGTTATTTCATAGTATCGATATTAATTCAATACTTGAAATTTATCCTACCTATGAGAAAGAATACAAATTTCATAATATATTGATCATCTCTGTATTAATCTTATGTTATTTTGATAAAAAAATTCTGCTGATATTTCCTGTTGTTTCTAGGTTTTTCCTGAAATTTGTATCTATCAAAATATTGATTATAAACTGAAATCTCTAAAATAATTTTGTATATATAACTAGACATAGTAATGTAGCCTATGATGTCTAACCTGGTTTATTTTATCTCAATATTTAATAATTATTTTAAAATTATCTTATTAGCTATCATGCATTTTTTATATCGAATTGTGAATTTATACATCGAAGGTTTCATCAAAAGAACAAACACCACCAGGATATCTTTTCCACATAAAATATTTTGTAGATGAAACTCCCGAGAAAATTTTTCAAGTATGTTGTCTTATCAGATTTAATGTCAGCTGGTAGCTGTCCTGCTAATTCTCAAAATATATTTTTAAATACCTCTTTTTTCCTGTGTTTACAGAAATATATCTCGAATTGTTACACTGAATGGACGTTGTACATTGTACTGACTGATGTAACCGTATAAAATCAATACTGATTTATTTTCTCAACAAGGCTGAAAGTAAATTGAAGTCTTCGGTAAATTAGCATAAGAAAACTAACATCAAATAGGAAAAGTATATATATATATATATATATATATATATATATATAACAAAATTACGATGTTTAAATCAGTTGAATAGCCAATTCTAGAAAGTAAATCCCAAAAACCTTATCCTAATTAATAATAATTTTATTAATATGAAAACTGATCAAGGTGAAAAGCTCAATGCAAATATTCTAATTACAGAGCCAAATATAGATATATATAAATGGCTATTTAACGGATTTAAGCATCATAATTTTGTTTTATATTTGGCTCTGTAATTAGAATATATTTGCTTTGAGCCCTCAACCTTGATAAATTTTAATAATAAAGATATTAATATTAATTAGGATCGCGTTTTTGGGATTTATCTACCTGATTATCCTTTTGTATTAAGAATATATATATATATATATATATATATATATATATATATATATATATTAAGAATATTAAGTATTAAGAATATATATATATATATATATTCTTAATACAAAAGGATAATCAGGTAGGTAAATCCCAAAAACGCGATCCTAATTAATATTAATTTCATTATTATTAAAATTATATATATATATATATATATATATATATATATATTACTGAATCATATTTATGTCTAATTTTTTCATGAACTCTACGCTACCTGTACGTGTATGTTGCTGGCAATTTGGTCTGATCTCTACATTAAACGACATTGTTTCAAGTATGATTGGAAATTTTATAAATAGAAACTATCGTCATTCATCGAGAAAAAAGATATATCTGTCGTTGGTTGAGATTTATAAGAACTTCTTATTGAAACAATATTACAGAAAAAATTTTGTTTTATTCTAGTGATTTATTACGTGTTCCCGTATTTACTCATGAGTCTATACCTCTTATTTAAGTAGAACATGCCAACTAGAAGACAGATGAAAATCCTGAGTAGATTAAAGATGAGATTCTCGATTTAATCGACGCAAAAGTAACATAAAACCATGGGAAGACAGGTAACAGAATGCAGTAATCTCCACTAAAAAATAGGGAAAAAATGCAGGCCAAAAAGAATGATTCAACCACAAATGGGCAAAAACAGAGACTGAAAGTGACTAATGAAGAGACATACATAACTATATAAAATAACTAACAGGACATAAAACATGCACATCAAAAAGATTGATAAAATCTAATGAGGTAACGAGAGAAAATACTTCAGCGATGGTACGAATATATTGAAGATCTCTTCTGTGAGAAGAAACAGCAACCAAAACACACAAATTCCAACGTGCCGGAAATACTAAAACCGAGGAGAAACCTGCAAAGTCCAAATGGAATAAAAAGGCAGATTTATCAGACACTATTGTAATAGAGATACTGATAGCCTTAGATGAATTCGATGTATATAAAATTACAGAAAGTATAAATGAAATCTAAAACAGCAACGGTATTACCGAAGAACTGAACATATCGATATTCATAGCACTGCATAAGAAGCCAGGCGCAAATGTAAGTGGACTCCACCGAACAATCAGCTTAATGAGTCACATAATAAAAATCATCCGGAGTCTGATGAATAGATGTATCAGTCCAGAGATATGACAAGAAGAGAGCCGTTTTATGAACAACGCTGGAACAAGGAACGCAACATCTATACTCAAAAGAGGATTGTTAATACCAACTGCAAGTCGGGATACGGAAATCGATCAGGTACTGAAATTTAAATACATGGTGAGCGTTCTAACAGAAGACAGAAACAGATTCGACGGCGTATTAGACAGACGGGAGGATTTCGTTAGAAACAAATAAAAAAATAAGTGGCCGTTATGTTATATTCGTTTTCTTGTATGGCAGCAAATGTTAGACAATCTCCTTAAGGATGAAGGAGAATCTTGGAGCAACATAACTCTGTCTATAGAGAAAGTTACGGAGAATATACTGGACAAAATTTATGAACAAAGACAAACGTTTAGTGAGGCTGCAAACGAAGAGGAATTATACTTAGCATCGAGAAAAGACGTAATGAAGAAGGTTTGGAGAATCTAATACTCACAAGGTAGCAGATAGAGGGAAAGAGAGACAATCAAAAACGAGAAATATTTCATGGGCTTTTTTTTTTGGTATTATCGTTTATCACCAAGCAAGGCAGTACATGGGCAGTGGTGTACACGAGAGGGGAACGAAACGAAAATGAAACGTATTACAGAGCATATCAGAGAATGGATAAGAGAAGGATGGGAAGGTGAGTAGAGGTCAAAAGTGAAAACAAAAAGTGGGGGTGTCAGGGAAAAGATAAGAGCAGGATAGGAGTCAAGGAGATGAACGTTAGCAATTGACGTCAAACTTCAAATCTGAAAGATTGTAGCTATCTGGGAAGCAAGTATACAGTAGAGTGATCCAGAGGCGGGAAGTGCGCGAAAAAGAAATTGCTTTGTATAAGTGGCGGCTACATTTCACTCTCAACTAGCGGGGATGAGATGAAAGTATTGTAGCTGGAGTAAATTCATGTTGAGAGGACATTAGTTATTTAAAATCGTCGGAGCAGAAGCAGTGAAAATATTTGTACAAACGACAGAGGGAAACCGCATCTATCGGTGAGAAAGTGATTGAATTCGATCTGCAAGATCGGGATAGATTACATTATAGATTCTTCTTTGAATTTTGTCGAAAATCCCAAGATGAATAGCAGGAGCCCCGAAAAGATATAACTCTATTCTTCAATTCAGGGACGGACGGTAGTTTTGTAATTCCTTCAATAAGAAATTAACATTTCTAAAAGTCCTCTTGAAACTGACGTATTTATTCTGATCTGAAAAAATGGTAGGTTTCAGTGAGCAGCAACAAGCCAACGATCAGTATGATTTCAATGTTTGAACTCATTACTGTGCATTTACTGCTATCTGAATATATAGATTTTTGTATCAGATCATCAGGGATTTCGTCCAAAGTAAAGGTTGTAATAGGTATCTTATGTCTACATCTTGGTGAATCAGGAATATATTAATTATATCTTATTAGTATTTATCCACCCAAAACCGTACTTCTAAATTTTCTTTTAATTGGTGCCCCCTGATTATGGTTTATGTTCTTAACAAATTATATGCACTAACCATTTTAGTTGTTACTGCTGTTGTACGCTTGTAAGAAATATGGTATCTCTCTTTTGGTACAGCTTGTAAATCTGAAACGTCAGTTTGAAGATGTCTGGCCACACTAACAACAGCAACTATTTTCCATCCTGGAAATTTTCGAACAGATTTACCAAATGTTGAAGCTAAAATTTTTATTTCCTTTTGTCAGCTTTGGATCAAACAGAATCGTCCAGATTTTTTGAGAAAATGTTAGTATTTTGTCTAGACACGTTTCGACAGCCGGTCGACCGAGGTCTCATTGCAACAATCAAAGAAATTTATTCCCATAATCTATTGCATGTTACGTTAGAAAGCTCAGTGAAAATAAAACACTGTCGAAAAAGTGTCAATTCATTAACAGCAAAAAACATTTTACTCATGATCACTGATTCTTAGGGGATCATCAAATGATTTATCGTCATCAGGAACTTGATTATTGAGTGATCTTTGTTTTTTTTTATTTTTTAGCTCTAGAATGTGATAAAACTAATCTTGTTCAAATTTTGAACACTAAGAAATATTAACAGCTGCAATTAGGAAATCTGAAATCTGAAATCAATGTGACAGTGATGTCGGTAAAGGGTCATTCAGCAATGGTGAAATAATCAATAAAATCAGGAAGAGCATCGAGAAATTCGGATGCCGAAGCGGGTAATGAGTCACATACCTCCCGTAATCCACATTAACGAATTTATCGACTGTTTGCGATTTATCATCGAATAGTATGAAGCAAAAGACAAAATCGACGCCGTTAAGTTAATGCATCTTCGTCAAATCCAAAAGGAAAAAAGAAAGTAAAAAATATTTGAAAGAACCTAAAGCAAAAGAGACTGAATATTTTTCTCACAAAACAATGATCGATCAGCACCACAATGAACTTTAGTTGCCTGAACATAGCTTTTTTAACGAAGTCGGTGGGCTTGCTGCGCAAGTACGTAAATGTATTTTCTGTATAATTATGTCGTGATTCCTTGAACTTCTTACTCTATAATTTCATTATTTGAAAGACATAACGTGATTTTATTTGTAATGTAAATCACCACGAAATTATTTTAAGCTATATCCTGTGTTTTTATACAATTTATCGATTTAATGAAAGTAAAAATTTTAAACCTGTTTATGCGTTCAGAAAGGTTTACACTTTCACGATAGGATCTGTTACCAGAACAGCAGAATATATATATATATATATATATATATATATATATATATATATATATATCCTTTCTTAGTTTGGGGACGCATCGTTTACACAAATGTTTCAATATCCTATCAATAATTTGAATATGTACGTATCTTTTTTTTGCGTTTTAAATACATTAGATTCTTAAGTATGGACTATTTCTTCTTGTCATAATATACGACATGTGGCGTTTTGTCATTTTACTTATTTTTATTTTTGTTCGTTTTTAAGTAGTAAAATCAACTAAAAGAATTAGAATATTTGCCTATATGATTACAATCCAGCATCAATACTGTTATATTCAATTTAAGAACAAATATAATAAAACAAAATTATATTAAACGGAAAATGTAAAAAAAAGAAAAAAACTTCCGTGAGTAGATACGTGAAAACACGATATTTTGCAAAAAAATATACCATAAAACCCAAATTAGTTTGTTACAATTTTTTTTAATCAGAGAAACAATTCACATCCAATCAATAACATGACTATGACGATAAGTGATAACGGGTTGTGAAAGAGCATGAAAAGTATTGTAACGTAAACGGAAAGCCGTTGCTTAAATGAGAAAAATTGATAAAATTCTACACTTGCTCAAAAGGCCGCAGAGGTAAAAAGGAACTAAAGGCCTATCTATTTAGTCATATTAATGAGAAAAATACAAGTAGAAAAAAATAAAGTTGAAAAAGTAAAGTTTCAGAGTTCAGGCAAATTTCATATAAGTAATAAGTAGAAATAGGCTTTAGAATGAACCGGAACGTCAATCCTAAATAGAAAAAAGGGATGTACTACCTAAACAAATCCAATAGACCAAGGGGGGAATGAGTGTGAATCACATTATAAATGAACCAATCTACTATTGTTTGAAAACAATCTAATATTCTTGATAGACTTGTCAATTTAAGACATTTATATGAATGTTATACATGTTAATATAATAGTCCAGATATATCGAAATTTTCAGCTCTACACAACAGAATTTCCAGATCATCCTCTCGACTATAATAAAAACCGTTATGTGAGGAGATTATATATATATATATATATATATATATATATATATATATATATATATATATAAACAGTAGCTACTCTTACATGTACGCATCGCTCATTCCGTAATGAATTAGAGTACTCTGGCTATTCGGCGTGCACAATGATAATGTATACGCTAAAATGTTTGCCTTCTTCTACCGAACGCACATAGCCCAGAATCGCCGACTGATGCTAATTCGATCGGGTTTCAATCCAGGGTTAAAAGTACTCGGATGTCTAACCGTACTGATGAGATGTGATACAGCAAAACAGATCTGTCTGCGGATGACAATATAATAATAATAATAATAACAATAATAATAATAACAATAATAATAATAATAATCGTGTCACCCCAAGCAAGGCAATTTACTGCCAATGTTGGACTGGGGGTTAAATAGGAGGAATGTTATGAAGAATATGAATTTGCAGGGAGTGTAAGGAAGAGAGTAGGAGAGGGAAGAGATTACTGATGAGAGTGGGGTGGATGTAGAAAAGCCTGAGAGAGAGAATGTAAGTTAGTGAGACAGGAGATGACTATTGACTTTACTTTTAAATTAATGAAGATTGTATCTGTCAGGAAAGCAACTATTCAGAAGAGAATTCCACAGACGGGAAATCCGAGAAAAGAAGCTGGTGGAGTAGAATTTGCGATTACAATTTATTGGTTTCACAGTAACAGGGCGGACCTAGTTGCTAATCTTGTGGCTCGAGGAAATTCGTATGTAGGGGGTACGAGTGAGTTAAGGTCATCGGAGCAGAAACCGTGAAAGTATTTGTAGAAGAGACACAGGGAAGCCAAACTGCGTCGGTGAGAAAGCGACAGTATTCTAGCTGCCAATTCGGGATCGAAATTATATATGTATATATACCCTCACTTTCACGCTCATGGAATTAGAGATAATAGCGAAACAACTTCGGATCATACGATAAAAGAGAAAATAGCGAGGAAACATTCATTCTCTTTACTACGAGTTATAAAAGCTCTTACCGCATCTTGGCACTTTCGAAGGGCATTAATAGTTTTTTGCAAAAATTATGTGGTCGAATACGGAAGAATATATATATATATATACTATTATAACAACGTTGCGTATATTCCCTCTTGTCACGCTGAGTTGTTTGGAGTATATTTTTGTGTATGGAAATGTAGGGTACGCAATAACAGTTACATCAAGATATGTATGTTGCTGCTATTTTAAGACGGTATATTGATAAAAACTTAATGATGTTTTTTACAGCACGGATCACACGTTGATTAATAGCTTCCAGCGAACAGAGTTTAGCGATGACTATTTTTTCGGACTTCGTGCAAGGGTGTTAACGACACCCCGGCAAATAAATTCTAAATAACAGAAATTACATCAATTGAATCATTAGAAAATGGTAAAAATCAAAACGATTAGCACATGTCAAAAATAAAAATAATAAACAATTTTTGAAGTTCAAAATTCCTTCAAATAAATGCTGAAGAATTAAATCACCGACGATACTCAAACATTGGTGTTATTTGAATTTTTAAATATTTTTCAGGAATTATTTTATTGGAAGATTTTATAAAATTACATCGACAATATGAAATATTTTTTATAAAGAAACAGCTACTAATATCATAACATTTATCTTCATTTTACGCATGAGGTTAGCTTGGAAGTATATTTCAATATATGCAGGTTTTCCTTGAAGGCTTATGTAATAATCAAAATCTGATATCTATTAATTCTAATATAGAGAAAGATTACACTAAAATATATAGCTTAAGAAGATTAATCCTATTCAAATTAAATTTATTATTTAACATAACTCTAGATATGCTATATTTTGCGTCTATTAAATTCTTAAGTTTATAAGAAAATACGAAGTTTTCATAAAAGCTTTTAATATATTCAATATAACATTCGACATTATACGAAATATACACTAGTACAAACCAGTGTTGCAATATCGGAAATATAGCGTTTTTATTTGTTTTCATATCAACATTGTATACAATTTACAGTACATTAACTATTTATTGATCGATTTCAACTTGGTCTCTTTTAATTATTACAAATGACTCTTTTCTTCAAAATGTGGTACATGCAAATATATTTTGTTTTCGTTTATCTAGAATTGAACACAGCGGCAACTCTGGTGTATGACTGTAAAAAAGAGGGTAATGATACTGTACAAAAAAGGACACTGCAATATGGGATATAGTTTACATATGTCAAAACATTTGGAATGCCCCAAAAATAAAAAATAAAAAGAAAACGAAAGTTGAAAAAAATTAACGCATTTTGTCTGACCTCGTAAAATGTATACCAACGGGTGTTAAATTTAAAGAAAACGGCATCATTTCAAAACACAGACCCTTTTCAAAAGGTAGAATAAATATTTTCTGAAGAACATACGAAACAAAGTTAGAGATAACATTCAAACGCTTAACTTCCTTGTCTACATAGGAAATATTTCCTCATAGGAAAGATAAGCATTGGTGAAGTAACAAACACGGTTGTAATACCGGAATGAAAAGGACAGTTGCTCGATGCAGGATGTTAATATTATAACAAGAATATAATGCATGGAAGAACATTTGTTTGCCTTTGCACAAAGGGAAGTCATTATTACAAAATGTGGAAATTATTAGGCATCTGAGAAATAATTTTATTTGTCATGACACTACAGAACATTGTCGATCATTACCTCAACAATCACCTTCCCTTGTGGCTCTATGCAATGCTCGCTTACCTAATATTTCTCTCAGTTTAACTTAAGTCGTTTGCTTTTTGTTCCTCTTGGTCCCGATTGCATTCATATCGTGTGAGTGAAAACTTTTCAGCCCAATCTTATTTGTTAGGTGGCAGAAATTTTATGACTTTCTGAACTGAAGTCTTTGTATTTAATCCTATTTTCCTTAAAGTTTGTAATGTTGTGTAAAATCTGATTTTCGATATGATTTTACTCACGGAAAGGTTCTTCATGGATAATAGGAGTTTCAATAAGGTATATCTTGTTGTAACCATGAATGCTGAAATTGCTCAGTTCAGAAGATGGGAGTGACGGCCATGTCTTATAAAAAGAAAGGAACGTTCTATGGTCAATTAGAACTCGAGTTTAATTTCTAGGGCCTACACTTGAGAAAGTGAGAAAATCTGTATGGAAAATTAAATACTCATGAAACATAATGAAGGTAAGAGAAACCAGTGCGGTGGATTCATGCCTGTTTTATGTGTATTTGCGCGAAATTGAATACAGAAAAACTATACTTCCAAATTCGTTTCTCCGATTTCCGATTTCGGGCAATTATTATAAAACCATAGGTATATCAATATTTAACAGCATCTGATAGTGGCCATCTGATAACTAGCCACTGACCGCGCTCAAATTTGCTTAACTTCGCGGAACAGACGAGAACAGGTTTTTCATCTTGTCCGTAATCGTTATTTGAAAATTTATATATAAATTAAGTTCATGGATATTAAAACCAGGATATATCGTCTTATGGCTTTCGTTATTATTTCAGACGTTCTTTTCAGACGAGCACTTTCCCTATTTAAAATATGTGTAAAGTGTATTTTTGTTTTGCCCTCTCAACGAACGTGCCTTTGCCCCGGAATGAGAATGAATTGCAAGTCCATCTCGGCGAAAAAAAAATCGATAGATTCCTTATCGTTGGCTTCCTTGCTGAATTGACGCACGTCCGATTAATCGCTTTGCAGCGTCATCAAAATGCCAGGAAAGTGAAATGATAACAGATCAATGAACCGTATAGTTTATCATAGTAACAATACAGGATAAGCTAGGGAGGTTTGAGCTGATCGTGTGTTTCATTTGATTAGATATACAGGATCCCGGGTAAGTTTAACGTGTGTTATCAAGAAAATTAAAGAAATATACCAGCATATTTTGTGAAAAAGACAAACCAATTAACACAGAAATTGTTATGAGAAAGAGTAAAAACATAAAAAAAGTATTGTATAAATGTTAATGTTTGATGATGATCAGTTCTTAAAGGGACAAAATAATATCAAATCTAAAACATGACACTCTTTTGATTAAAATATTTATTTTCACACGGGATCTAAAACTACCGATGTGCGTTGTGGTGCAGTGGATATCGACTAGGAACGACGAATGGGAGAGCCGAGTTCGAATTCCAGTTGAATTCCTAGCTTTCACTTACGCACAAATACCCTTGGGGAAGGTATTAATCCATCTCTTCCCTCCAGTTATGGGTTCAATAAAACAGATAGGGTTCTATAGCCATGGCTGGCAACCAGTCACTACAGAAATTAATGGCAACCTACTGATGGATAATATTCTGCATATTCTTTGGAGACATGATCGCTGAAAGCGTATGGCACTTAACTGACTGATCTAAAACTTTTCTAACAACATTTCTATTTATGTATTTTAAATATTCTTCATGTGTAATTCTTTTGAAAAAATGTCCTTTTGGCTTCACAAATATATTCGTCTCATGGGCATCAATGCTCAAAATGCATTTTTTGGTAAATACACTCAGATCTAATCTGTTAAAGATAGTTATAAATTCGAAGATTTATTTCTTCATAAATATTTGTATTACCATGTCTATAGAATGTCGTCTAATATCTTCCTCACTGATAGACAAAATCATATATATATATATATATATATATATATATATATATATATTCTATTTGTAAACGAGTTATTACGCGACCTGTTTCTACCATGAGTGGTTTCTTCAGGCGACCTTTAATAACAGTTATTAAAATTTAATTTATATTTTAATATTAGTAATTAAAAATCATGGCAGAAACCTAGGTCGCCTGATAACATGGTATATACATTAAGACGATTGGAAAGTGAATAAAGCAGAGATGCCACATTAGTAGTAATAACAAATCTTTATTTCAATTATATCAAAATTAAAAATACAGCTAGTTAATTCAATTATATCAAAATTAAAAATACAGCTAAAGCAACAGACAATATGTGGCACCAATATGCAAGGCAAGAGCAAAAGTTAGACAAATATATGAGAGTTTCTAGCGAAAAAATTTGTCTAGAATGACACTGAACAAACTTTAATACATTGCTCTCATAAATCTTTCTAAATATTTACTTTATTTGTATTTGGTGCTAATTGCCATAACCGTCGCTTCGTGTACAGTTTCATATTATTATGTGTACAATTAGCAACTTGGTGTATTCTTCGTTTCTGTTTATAAAATTAAGGAGATGAATTTTATTGTCATATGTGGTAACAACTATTCTTATTTGTAGGCCTCGTTTGCTTAAAATTTCCTATGTGCACTTCATGCCTCGCATCTTCATTCCAGCAAAATCGTCTCCATACTTACTCTAATGTTCCGACAAACCGTCGCTGTTATCCCATTATAACGTAATCATGTCAGTAGGTTGGCCATTTTGTGTCTGCGCAATTGGCACTTATTTTTCGCAATGTTCCACTTTGGTTCCAAACGAACAATAAAATATATCTGTCCGAATATTGATAATAGCAGCACTGATGTTTGAGAGCGTAGAAAATTAGCGAACGGAAATGGTCGGCAAGTATCTCCGATCAGGTCGGTGACCACAAACTGCAAGACGATGGAAAAGGGAAATTTCAGTTTCTGTCAATAACGATGATACTTAACATTTGTAAGACACTCTAGGATTTTAAACAGTAAGCTGTAAGTTTTTGAGTGGATTTTCTTCGACGGTTAGACATATAAATAGGCTCATATGTCGAAGGTGGAAAATAACGAGTGTTCTTTACTTTCTAGATATCATGAACGGAGATACAAGTCGCCAAGGTCGTGTATTTCAAAGTTTGGATAACAACTGATGTATGAGTGTTTATTATAATTTGTGAGCTGGAAAAATCAGTGGTGCATTAGACATCTAAAAGCATGAAAAGAAGAGTGTTGTTAATGATATTCTCATTAGACTGGTGTACAATATGATGTGAATAAGGAGTGTAGAGTTAGATTAATGGAAATACAATTCATAATCAGACTGGTAAAATATATCAGTGAAAAAATCTTATGTGTTCAGATTATCATAGAAGACTTTATGTTAACTATGAAAAATTAGAAATATTCTTCATTAATTTTATTTCGGTAAGCAGAAAATAACTATATCTTAGGCATATCATCAATGCTTATTTTAGAAATATAGTGATATGTTTCTCAATATTTGTATTATTATTTCTTGACCTGTAGAAAAAATATTGAAATATATTATCTAGTCATTATTATTTGCTTTATAAAGTGAGATTTCTTTTCGTACAACAAATAAACAGGAAGCGAGTAACCAGACTAATGTCGGTAAAATCATGAGATTCCTTTCCAAAAAACATCTTAAAACTGTTTTTCGACATAAAGGGCAGAATGTTGCCTGTAAAATATAAATGCTCATTATTCATCGAATTATAAATAAGTAATTATATTTATCAGCTATTATTTTTGAATGATTATTACCTGTGTGTATGTGTTTGTATGACGAAAATATTTTATCCTAAAAATATTTGAAGGTTGCAAGAGGATCACACAACTAAATCGAAGAAATTTCTGTAATAAACTGTGTCAAATTAAAGGAATGAGTTGTTACTAGTAAATATATGGGTAATTTCGACGTTGCAACTTCCCAGTGATGTCTGTCAACGAAGGTAGAAGTTGCACCTGATAATTGCGTATCGCATGAATCTTTGAATATTGCCATTGACGTAGGATAATAAGCATATTTATTAATATTTATTATTAATAGCGGTTTATACTACATTGAGAACCGTTTTACTAGCACCTGAATATTTTTATACATGTGTGTATTCCTATATGTATAATTATTAAATTACACACACACACACACACACACACACACACACACACACACACACATATATATATATATATATATATATATATATATATGAGTCGTTCTTTTCAAAAATATTGTAAGGTATCAATATTTGATATCAATGTGTTTATATCATTTATCCTTGTCGATTTGTCTATCACTTAAAATTTCGCTTCCTCAGGTATACTGCACATGTCCTAACGGCCATTACTGAATATGTAGTCCAGACTCTTGATAATAATGTTGAGAATCGAGCTTTGGATATAGATATCTCGAAAGCATGTGACATGATTTTGTATGTTCGCCTTCTTCGCAGGCTCGATTGCTACGGTATTACTGGGCGATTTCTTGATTAATCCAATCATTCCTTTCACATACTGAAAAGAAAATAGTTTTGAGTTGCCAAGTTTCCAGATAATTTCATTTGAAGCTGGTTGTCTTTTTAAGGCCTTATCCTAGGTACTGGGCTGTTTGATCATCAGAAATAGTCTTTTTGATGTCATCAGTTTCCAAGTAGGTA